>JARQOD010006708.1:0-41805 GCA_033576555.1 Oophaga sylvatica | reverse complement strand
CAAGGGGGACCCTGGCGTCGGACCAGGTGGTGGGACTGATTAAGCGATACACAGCCACTCGGGGACTTTATACCGGATATGCTTCACTTCGGCTGTCACGTCGGGCCCTGCTGACCGTGACCCGGAGGATACCATTTGTTTTCCAGTTGTGAGTTTCTTTGGACTTTAAAGATGTTTACTTTGAACTTTTATGTAGCCCCTGCCTAGTTGCTGCTCTGCCCCAAACCCCACTGCACTACACAGGGCAGCATGCATCAGTCACTGGCTTTAGTTTCCCATCCATGTATGTTCTGAAACCTGCGGCATTCCTGAGAAAAGCATGGTTTTAGTGGCTGCTTGGGACCAAGCTGCACTGTTACGATTCCTCCGCTCAGTGAGTGATTTCTATGCTGTTCTATGGAAACAGTCTTGCTTAGTTGTCTGTGTCATGAATGACAGCTTGGCTGTCCATCCTGTGATGGGCTTGCTGAGCTGTTGGTTCCTTGATTGCCGACTCAGCTATCCAATCTGTGACTGGGAGCTGCGGGGACTTTCTCTAGGTGTTGTGGTGATTGCCCAGCTACCTAACTGAGTGTCTGACCTGATCCTTGCCAGATGTAGTTTGTGCTTCTTGTTGAGTGTTAGCCTGATTCTGTTGTTGAGTTCTGATTTTCTGCTCCCTGACCCTTTGGACGTGTTCTGACTATCCTTTGCCTTGTCCTTTGGCTTTTGATCGCTATCTCTTGTTATTGACCTGGACTGTGACCTGACTTATGCCTTCATCATTTCCCTTGGCAAATACATACTTCTTTTGGGTATTGCCCCCGGAACGTCTGACTCTTTGCCTCACCCCAAAAGGTAAAGTGATAAGAAACTTGGCACTCAACTTAATGAAGAAATAGAAAATGTTTTATTGCAGTCAAAACAGGAAAGATGTTTCGGTCCCAATGTGGACCTTAATCAGTCCGACTGCTATATGAGAGAGGTTTGATGAAGACTATATGTGCCTGCAATTAGGAGGAAACCCAGGCGGGTGTATGTACCCTTCAATAGGGATATGGTATTAACCTATGTATTCAAGAGGAATTGTAAGGGTTTACATATCTCAGAAGGAGAAAACCAGATGGTCAGTGTGGTCCGGGTCCCTCTCACACTGACAAGCTTTGGACGCCGCGTCAGTAAACACAAACACACTCACACACATTGTCAACAGCCTATGTAGGAGCGTTAACAGAAGTACATGGGTTGTAACCAAATTGCAACTGTTAATTTTACAGAAAAAAGTGAAAAAAAAATGCTTGGGCTCCCAATAATTTCAATAACCAGCAGAGGGAAAGCCGAGTCTGGGGGCAGATGTTTGTAGCCTGGGAAGAGAGTAATACCCATGGAGCTTCCCAGGCTATTAATATCAGCTCACAGCTGTATACTCAGCCTTTACTATTAATTGGGGGACCCCCCCAAAAAAATGATGTGGGGTACCCCCATAATTAATAAACAGCAAAGGCTATGCAGACAGTGAGGGATAATATTAATAGCCTAGGAAGGGGTATGGATATTGGCTCTCCCAGACTAAAAACATTATGAGATGCGCCAAATCTTGTGCTTAGCCTCGCTCTTCCCACTTGCCTGTAGCAGTGACAAGTGGGGTTCATATTTGTTGGGATGATGTCACCTTTGTATTGTTGGGTGCATCAGCCCACAGGTTAGTAAAGGAGAGGCGTCTATAAGACACCTATCAATTAGTAACCCCATAGTGATCTATATATACTTACTGTTATGATCTGCTACAAGCACTAAGGAAAGAAGGGAGGTCTGTCCCTACAATAGAACTAAGTCAATCCCTGATGTAACGGGGAACCTGATCCTGCAATCAGACCGCTAAAGTCCTCGCTAGTCTGAACGAAGACCTATAGATGTGAGGGAGGAATCCTACAAGGACTAGGGACTGGGAGAAAAGATGGACACCTCCTAACAGAAGTTTGTAGCAGCAAAGGCAAAAACAAAGAACATAGAACATAGAGGTCAAAAGACCAGGCAAAAAACTATCTGAGTTAGGTAACAAAGCACCTGGCTAGTTAAGAGTTAAGTACAAAGAAGTCCAGCAAAGCCGAAGGGTGGAGCCGGATTAAATAGGCCACAAAGGTCATGTGACCAGCAAGATAAAAAAAAAAAAATACAGGAGGTTTAACATCCCCCCCTTCTAGAGGATCCTCGGATCTCTAGGACCAGGCTTATCGGAAACCTCTTGTGGAAACGCTCTGACAAGTCTGGAAGCAGAAAACATCATCCGCCTCACCATGAGTTATCCTCGGGTCCGAAACCCTTCAAGCGACGAGATACTGCAAACTCCCTCTATACCGTCTAGAATTTAGGATGCGAGAAATTTCATATTCCCCGTCCTCCACCACGGGGGAACAGTGGCAGCGGAGTCTCCATCCGACACATCAGTCTTTTCAACAGAGAAACATGAAATACCGGATTAATCTTCAGGAGGTAGGAACCTCCAACCTAACAGGCAGATTGGTTAACAACCTGAAGCACCTTAAAGGGCCCTAAAAACTTGGGATTCAATTTTTTAGAAGGAATCCTAACCTCAGATTCTTAGAGGATAACCAACCATGTCACCAATAGCAAACAAAACCTCTTGCTGTTTCCTATCAAAGTACCTTTAGATTTTCTGTTAGCCTCTGAAGATTACCACGCACCTCCGTCCAATCTCTCCAAATCACCAGAAAAATTTTCCTCTTCAGGCACGGCCGATACCAGTTTGGAGAATGACCAACGACGGATGTCTCCAGTACAACAAAAAAAGGCGAACAACCAGCAGAAAGAGGTGTATGATTGTTAGAGCAAATTCAGCAAGTGGCAGAAACTCAGACCACCTCTTGATTGTCTGCCACAAAACAACGCAAGAACTGCTCAACATCCTGGTTTTTCCTTTCTGTTGGCATTAGACTCAGGATGATATCGGATGAAACGACAAATGAACTCCCAACCTGTCACAAAAGGCGTGCTTAAAACGAGCCACGAACTGAGGTCCCCTATCAGAAACAATGTCAGTAGGAACACCTGTAGTCTGACAATTTCCTTGACAAGGCCTTAGCGAGAGTCTTAGCACATGGCAGTTTGATGAAAGGAACAAGTGACACATCTTGCTAAAACGGTCCACGACCACCCCGATGACAGTGAAACCCTCAGAGGGGGGAAGGTCAGTAATAAAGCCCATAGCCAAATGTGTCAGGGTGCACTAGGGATCTCCAGAGGCAAAGCAACCCCGCAGCAGGAGTATGTGAAGACTAAGATCTAGCACACACAGTACACTGACGCCACCACTTAATGACTTCCTTCTGCCATCCAGGCCCCAAAACTGCGACCACAAGTCTCTTGGTCTCAGAGATTCCAGGATGACCTGCCACGAGATCATGACATCAAAAACAAATTCTCCTAAAGGTCCAGGCAAAACCACCTCCCATGGGGAGTGTTGATGGGGCATTCTCCTGTGCTTTAAGAATTCATCTTCCAACAGAGTCCAAGCGCAATCACAAACCCCCTTTTTGTAAAATGTTCTCTCCTCCTCGTACAATAATGGGAGAAAAAACTGCGAACAAGCACAGCTTTCACATTTTTGTACCTGGGGTAAAGTGACAGAAAAAAATTAACACGAGAAAAACATGCCCATCTGCCTGACGGGCATTCAAGGTTTGGCAGCATCCAGATAGATCAGATTTTTATGATTGTGAAAACCCGAAAGGGAAATTCAGCCCCTTCCCAAAAGGGTGCCCCCAGTGTTCAAATGCGAGTTTAATGGCCAAATAATTCCCGATTACCAATATTAATTCGTTCGGTCTCAGAAAATTTTTTTGAAAAAAAAAAGCACAAGGTGACTCCATCCGTGTTTTCTGAGACAACACCGCGAGCCCCACAGAGAAGCATCAACCTCAACCAAAAACGGTTTGTCACATCAGGCTGCATAAGGATGGGAGCAGAGCTAACCCCTCCTTTAAAAACACAAAAGCTTCAATGGCCTCAGTAGTCCCCTGAACCGATTAACACCTTTCCTTGTGAGTCGGTCAGTGGTTTGACAATAATAGAAAAATTTTAATGAATTTTTAAATAATTGGCGAAAAAAAAAACCTCTGTAACGATTTCAAACCAATAGGTCTAGGCCATTCCTGCACAGCTTGAACTTTCACCGGGTCCATCTCAAACCGTCGTGGAGATAATGTAGCCCAAAAAAAATAATTCTCTGTACAGCGAACTCCATTTCTCCAGCTTAGCAAAAAGGATTGTCCATTAACAACTGTAATACCTCACGCACGCTCCGCCAATGAGACTCAGTCGGTGAATAAATCAAAAATGTATCCAAATACACAACACCTTTTGGTTTCAAAGGTCTAAGGATGTCATTAATAAAATTCTGAAAAAATGCAGGAGCGTTGGTAAGACCAAAAGCATAACCAGATTCTCAAAATGCCCACAGGAGTGTTAAACGCAGTCTTCCATTCGTCACCCTCGTTCATGCGCAACAAATTGTATGCCCCCGAAGAAAATTTTGGAAAACCACTTGGCCCCCACTAACTGGATAAACAAATCAGGAATCAATGGCAGTGGGTAAGGATTGCGTACAGAATTTTATTAATCTATGAAAGTCCAAAACAAGGAGTAAAACGCCGTCCTTTTTTTTAACAAAAAAAAATCCAACAGCCACAGGAGACTTAGAAGGCCTAATGTGACCGGCGGCCAAGCTTGTCTGTATGTACTCCTCCAAAGCCTTTCTTCAGGAATAGTAAGATTAAATAAACGACTTTTAGGAAGAGTCGCTCCAGGGACAAATTCAAATAGTACAATCATAGTCTCTATGAGGGGGCAAAATTGTGATTCCTTCTCAGAAAAAACTTTGCAAAAATCCTGAATAGGTACAGGTATATTCCCCTTTATCCCAGCAGCAATACGCCCGTTACAACATTTGTCATAAACACTTGGGGCTCCAGGACTTAATTTCATTGGTAGACCAGTCCAGTACAGGATTGTGTAATTTTAACCAGGGTAACCGCAAAATCACTGGAGAAGGCAAATTATTCAAAACTACCAAATCCAAATTCTCTTGGTGAAACACCATTAATAGTGAAAGGAAATTCACAGATCTTGTGAGTAACATTCTTCAAGGGAGAACCATCAACCGAAACCACAGCAATAGGGGATGACAAAGGTTTAGGTTTTAATTTAAGTTTTTCCAAGAATTCCCATCAATCACTTCAGAGTGGAAACTACATCGACAAACACCCGAAAATCCATTAATTCCTCCTGAGCAGCAGTAGTAGTAGCAGAAAGAAAAATGCCTTAGTAATTTAAAAGGCTATACGGGCAAAACTGACCTTTTTTTTTCTTTGTTCATACGAAGAATACAGTCTTAATGAAATGGTCAGATTTGCCGCAATAAAAAGCAGAAACTTCAGAAAACCGGCGGTCTTTTTCCTGGAGCGAGATGCCATTGCTCGATCTCCATCGGCTCTCCAATGTCAGAACAGAAACTCTCAAGACTCGGAGCTGACATGACAGAGGGTTTACTTCATTAACCCTTGCATGCAGTATCCTATCCACCCGTTGGTAATTGCATAGCCTCTTGCAAGTTACCAGGTATGGGATAAGCAATCAGCAAATCTTTAACCCTTTCACTTAGCCTGCAAGAAATAAACTCTTCAAAGCTGAATCTTTCCACCCCACTGAGTAGACCACAGAGGAAGTGAGTACAGTATTTTTCCACATTACCTGATCCCTGTCTCAAACTTCTCAATTCTGTCTCAGCTGATGAAACACGATCAGGATCTTCATATAAAACCCCAAAGCAGAAAAAAAAACTATCCACTGATCTAAAGCATGGATCACTAGGTTGCAGAGAAAAGGCCCAGTACTGAGGTTGTTTGCGCAAAAGTGACATTATGAACCCTATGCGCTGAGATTCATCACCAGAGGATCTGGGTCTCAACGGAAATACAACAAGCAAGCATTTTTAAAGAAAAAAAATCTTGTTGTTCACCAAAAAATAAATCAGGCAAACGTACCTTTGGCTCCACGAATGTGCTCCAGAAAACTACTCACGTCTTGCTGGATCTCAGCCACTCCAGAGAGAGTCCCTGCAGGGTTGAGCCAATCCTGAACCGACACCATGATGAAAACAGAAAATCTTTCCTTAGAGATATTTTTGGGCTGGACTTACTGTTATGATCTGCTACAAGCACTAAGGAAAGAAGGAAGGTCTGTCCCTACAATAGAACTAAGCTCAATCCTACGATGTAACGGGGAACCTGATCCTGCGATCAGACTCGCTAAAGTCCTCAGCTAGTCTGAACGAAGACCTATAGATGTGAGGGAGGAATCCCTACAGGACTAGGGCTGGGAGAAAGATGGACACCTCCTAACGAAGTTCTAGCAGCAAAGGCAAAACAAAGAACATAGAGGTCAAAAGACCAGGCAAAAACTTTCTGAGTTAGGTAACAAAGCACCTGGCTAGCTTAAGAGTATAAGTTACAATGAGTCCAGCAAAGCCAGAAGGGTGGAGCCGGATTAAATAGGCCACAAAGGTCATGTGACCAGCAAGATAAAAAAAAAAAAACTAACAGGAGAGTTCTAACACTTACTTGTAATGTTTCACATCCTGTTCGTCCAGATGTGTCCAGATCCCAGAATTCCAAGCGGTGGAAGGTCACCAACCACCTATATTGGGACACCCAAGTGAAATATGGAAACTGCTGGTGGTACCAGCCTCTTGCGCCGTTGCACCACACACAACATTGTATACGCTGTACACACCACACACACACACACTGTATATGCCGCACATACCACACACACACACTGTTACACCGTATGCACCACACACACACACTGTATACGTCGTATGTGTTAGAACCCTCTTGTTAGATTTTGTTTCAGTTTGCTGGTCACATGACCTTTTACCCTATTTAGTCTGGCTCCGCCCTTCTGGTTTGCTGGACTTCATTGTATTATCTACTCTTAAGCTAGCCGGGTGCTTAGGTGCCTTATACTCTGTCAGTTTTGCTTGAATCTTAGGATTCTTAGTATTTGTTTTCTGTTTTATATTCCCTGCATACACTTTCTGTTAGGAGGTGTCCACCTTTTCACCAGTCCTAGATCTTGTAGGGATTCCTCCCTCGCAACTATAGGTCTTCGTTCGACTAGCTGGGACTTTAGCGGGTCTGGTCGCAGGATCAGGTTCCCCGTTACATCGTAGGGATCCAGCTTAGTTTTATTGTAGGGACAGAATTCCCACCTTTCCTTAGTGCTTGTAGCAGATCATAACAGTAAGTCCAGCCCAAAAAAAAAAAAAAATCTTAAGGAAAGATTTCGTTTTATCATGGTTTCGGTTCAGGATTTGGTTCAACACCTGCAGGGACTTTCTCTGGAGGTGGCTGAGATAAAGCAACACGTGAGTAGTTGTTCTGGAGCACGTTTCGTGGAGCCAAAGGTACGTTTGCCTGATTTATTTTTTGGTGAACAACAAGATTTTTTTTTTTTTAAAAATGCTTGCTTGTTGTATTTCCGTTTGAGACCAGATCCTCTGGTGATGAATCACAGCGCATAGGGTTCATAATGTCACTTTTGCGCAAAGAACCCAGGACTGGGCCTTTTCTCTGCAGTTGGTGATCCATGCTTTAGATCAGTGGATAGTTTTTTTTGCTTTGGGGTTATTGTATGACGTCCGGATGTGTTTCATCAGCTGAGACAGAATTGAGACATTTGAGACAGGGATCAGGTAATGTGGAAAAATATTGTACTCACTTCGAAGGTGGTCCGCTCGGTGGGCTGGAACGATTCGCTTTGAAAAGTTTATTTCTTGCAGGGTTAAGTGAGAGGGTTAAAGATTTGCTGATTGCTTATCCCATACCTGGTAACTTGCAAGAGGCTATGCAATTAGCCTACGGGTGGATAGGAGACTGCGTGCAAGGGTTAATGAGAGTAAATCTGCCTTGTCAGCTCCAAGTTTCGAGAAGGAATGTACTGACATTGCAGACCCCGATGGAAATTGGAGCAATGGCACCTCACTCTCGAGAAAAAGAACACAGATTTGCTCAAGGGTTGTGTTTCTATTGTGGTAAATCTGAGCATTTCATTAAGAACTGTGCGCTTCGAATGAATAAAGAGAGAAAAAAAAATGAGGTCAGTTTTGCCCGCATAGCTTGTTTAAACAATAAAGGTGTCTTTCTTTCTGCTACCACTGCTGTTGAGGAGGAATTAATGGAGTTTCGGGTATTTGTGGATTGTGGTTCAACTCTCAATGTGATTGATGGGAAATTTTTGGAAAAAACTTAAAATTAAAACCCAAACTTCTGTCTTCCCCTATTAATGTGGTGTCTGTGGATGGTTCTCCTTGAAAAATGTTACTCACCATATCTGTGAATTTCCTCTTACTATTAATGGTGTTCATCAAGAGAATTTGGATTTGTAGTTTTGAATAATTTGCCCTCACCGGTGATTTTGGGGTTACCTGGTTAAAATTGCACAATCCGGTACTGGATTGGTCTACAATGAAATTAAGTCCTGGGTCCTAAGTGTTATGCAAGTGTTTGTAACGGGCGTATTGCTGCTGTAGTTAAGGGGGAGTTACCTGTACCTATTCAGGATTTTTGCAAAGTTTTTCTGAGAAGGAATCACAGATTTTGCCCCCTCATAGAGACTATGATTGTACTATTGAATTTGTCCTGGAGCGACTCTTCCTAAAATGTCGTTTATTTAATCTTACTATTCTGAGAGAAAGGCTTTGGAGGAATACATACAGACAAGCTGGCCGCCGGTCACATTAGGCCTTCCAAAATCTCCTGTGGCGGTTGGATTTTTTTTTGTTAAAAAAAAGGACGGCGGTTTACGGCCTTGTCTGGACTTTCGTTGAGATTAATAAGATTACTGTACGCAATCCTTACCCACTGCCTTTGATTCCTGATTTTGTTTAATCAGTTAGTGGGGGCCAAGATGGTTCTCGAAAATTGATCTTCGAGGGGCATACAATTTGTTGCGCATGAAGGAGGGGGATGAATGGAAGACTGCGTTTAACACTCCACTGGGTCATTTTGAGAATTAGGTCATGCCCTTTGGACTTTCCAGTGCTCCGGCATTTTTTCAGAATCTTATTAATGACATCCTTAGACCTTTGATCGCAGAAAATGTGGTTGTGTATTTGGATGAAATTTTGATTTATTCATCAGATTTGGAGTCTCATTGGAGGAGTGTGCGTGAAGTATTACAGTTACTGAGTGATAATTCACTTTTTGCCAAACTAGAAAAATGTGAGTTCGCTGTACAGAGACTTAGTTTTTTGGCTACATTGTCTCCAGTGAAGGTTTTGAGATGGACCCAGTGAAAGTGCAAGCTGTGCAGGATTGGCCTGGACCATTGGTGTGAAAATCAATACAGAGGTTTTTGGGGTTCGCCAATTATTATAGAAAATTCATAAAAAATGTTTCTGTGATTGCCAAACCTCTGACCGTCTACCAGGAAAGGTGCTGATGCGTTCAGTGGACTACTGAGGCCATTGAGGCTTTTGTGTTGCTAAAGGAGAGGTTCGCTCTGCTCCCATCCTTCGCAGCTGATGTGACTAAACCATTTTTGGTTGAGGTTGATGCTTCTTCTGTGGGGGGTCGGCGCGGTGTTGTCTCAGGCTAAGACGGATGGAGTACATCCCTGTGCTTTTTTTTCAAAGAAATTTTCTGAGTCGAACTAAATTATGATATCGGTAATCGGGAATTGTTGGCAATTAAACTCGCATTTGAACACTGGCATCATTTTTTGGAGGGAGCGGAATTTCCTATTCAAGTCTTCACCGATCATAAAAATTGATCTACCTTGATGCTGCCAAACGCTTGAATGCCCGTCAGGCTAGGTGGGCACTGTTTTTCTCACGGTTTTTTTATTTTACCGTTACTTACATCCCAGGTACTAAAATGTTAAAGCTGATGCTTTGTCTCGCAGTTTCTCTATGGTGGGTACTGAGGAGAAGGAGGAGAACATCTTGCAAGAGGGGGTTGTTATTGCTGTTTTGGACTCCGTGTTGGAAGATGAGATTCTTAAAGCACAGGAGAATGCCCCATCTAACAGCCGCATGGGAGGTTGTTTGTGCCTGTTACCCTGAGGAGAGATTTGTTTGTTGATGTCATGTGTTGTGAATGGACTTGAAATGAGTTCTTGAGCAGAGGCTCCCTCTGGTGGTTACAAGCGGTTACTGGACTGTCCAGTGAAGATTGTGAGGATTGGAATCAGGTGTTACTGACTGGTCTTATATAAGGAGTCGCCTTCCCATCAGGGTTGCCGGTGATCAATTGTTCTGGTCTCAATCCTTGATTCCTGTTTCCTTTGTAGCCTGCTGTGTCAGTCTGATCTCCTGCTAACAGATAAGACATTTTCTTCTTTTTGTTTTTGTGCTTTATTTTTGCATTTTGTCCTGCACTTCTGTGGGGGCTTTCAGGGTCCCCTTCGGGGGCTTTTGCCCTCTCAGTTTAGTTCAGCCACTGATGTTTGTACATTTGCTTTTTCCAGTTTTTTCAGTGGCTGCTGTTTTGATTTTGTTACACCAGAGAACTAATTTAGGTGGTAGAGGTCGTGTGATCTCAGGTGTTTTTGAAATTAGTAGAGTTGGTGCTTTTCAGGGTTTTTTGGGATTGCAGTAAGTGCCCTTCCTATCCTTTTCTGTTTAGGTAGTTTGGGCCCCAACGTTTGCTCATACTATTTTCTGTCTGTGTCAGTATTTCTTCTTGTCTAACCGCCATTACATGTTTGGGGGCTTTCTATGTTCTTTGGGGATCTGCTCCGGGGCAGATAGCTTTCCTCTTTCTATCTTTAGGTGTAGTTAGTTTCTCAGGCTGTGACGAGGCGTCTAGGACCAACGTAGGAACGCTCCACGGCTGCCTCTAGTTGTGGTGGTTAGTCAGGGTACTGCAATCTCATAGATTCCAACTGCTCTGGTGTATTGCCTTTTTACCTGCACTCCTCAGCTACCGAAACATAACAGTATCACCGGCCTAAAAATTGAAAATTGTATGGTACTCACAGAAGGGAAAAATATTGTGAAAGAAAAAAAAGGTTGTCAGAGTTGTCAGAGATATTTTTCTGTTTGTTGCATTTTTTTTTTCCCTCTGTATCTCTGGGTGCTGGGGAGGATTTTTTTTCTCTCAATGGAGTTTGCACAGCTGTCTGGCCATGTGGATCAGCTTGCCACTGAGGTTCGGAGTATTACTGCCTATCTTGCTGGGTTGCCTGTTGTGGAACCTAGGATTCCCATGCCAGATTTGTTTTTGGGGGATCGAGCCAAGTTTCTGAATTTCAAAAATAATTGTAAATTGTTTTTTGCCTTAAAATCTAAGTCCTCAGGGAATGCAGCGCAGCAGGTTCAAATTGTCATCTCTCTCCTGCGCGGCGATCCTCAGGATTGGGCTTTTTCCCTGACACCTGGGGATCCTGTTTTGAGTGATGTTGATGCATTTTTTCAGGCCTTGGGTTATTGTACGATGAGCCTAATGTCTCTGATCAAGCTGAAAAAGCCTTGTTGGCATTAAATCAGGGCTTGATGACGCTGAGTTATACTGTCAGAGATTCCGTAGGTGGGCAGTCCTGACCAAATGGAATGACGACGCTTTGGCAGCCCTTTTTCGGAAGGGTCTGTCAGATAATGTAAAGGATGTTATGGTGGGATTCCCTGTCCCCTCTGGTCTCAATGATTCTATGTCATTAGCGATTCAAATTGACAGACGTTTGCGTGAGCGGAGAAGTATGCATGGAATAGTGTTGCCTTGTGAACCTGCTTCTGAATCCATGCAGTGTGATAGAGTGGTTTCTGGGGCACAGCGTCATGAGTTTCGAAAGCGCAATGGGTTATGTTTCTACAGTGGTGATGCCTCTCATGCTATTTCAGTCTGCCCTAAGCGGGGAAGACGTTTTGCACGCTCAGTTGTCTTGGGTAGTGTTCAGACTAAGTTTTTATTAACTGTTACTCTGATATGCTCTCTGTCCTCATTTTCTGCTCAGGCTTTCGTTGATTCGGGAGCAGCTATTAACCTGATGGATTTTGATTTTGCTAAACGTTGTGGGTTTCCCTTGATACCCCTACGGAAGTCTATTCCCCTACTGGGGATCGATTCTACCCCTTTAGCTGAGAATAAACCTCAGTTCTCTACTCAGGTGATAATGAGGGTTGAACCTGATCATCAGGAGAGCTGCAAATTTTTGGTTCTGTATAATCTGCATGACATTATCGTACTGGGTTTCCCTTGGTTACAGTCTCATAATCCTGTTTTGGATTGGAAATCTGTGTCTGTAACCAGTTGGGCTGCCAATGTGTTAATACCAACACTCCTGTTTTTTCTGCCTCCCCCCAGGCTCAGGATGTTCCTGACTTTTTGATTGATTTTTCTGATGTGTTTAGCAAAAGTAAATCTGCATCCTTGCCTCCCCATAGAAGCTATGACTGCGCTATTGAATTAGTGCCTGGTAGTAAATTCCCTAAAGGTCGCCTTTTTAACTTGTCTGTACCTGAACATGATGCTATGCGGTCTTATATCAAGGAGTCATTAGAGAAGGGTCATATCAGACCATCCTCTTCACCCTTAGGTGCCGGTTTTTTCTTTGTGGCCAAAAAGGATGGTTCATTAAGGCCTTGTATTGATTATCGTCTTTTGAACAATATTACTGTGAAATATCAATATCCGTTACCCTTGATTTCTGACCTGTTTTCCAGGGTGAAAAACGCTACTTGGTTTACCAAGCTTGACCACAGGGGGGCATATAACCTTATTCGCATTAAGCACGGGGATGAATGGAAGACGGCATTTAATACCCCTGAAGGGCATTTTGAGTACCTTGTGATGCCCTTTGGGCTCACTAATGCTCCTTCTGTCTTCCAGTCCTTCATGAATGCCATTTCCAGGGATTTTGTGGATAAATTTCTGATTGTTTATCTAGATGATATCTTGATTTTTTCTAATGACTGGGACTCTCATGTGAAACATGTTCGAACTGTATTCCAGATTTTGAGAGAGAATGCTCTGTATGTGAAGGGATCAAAGTGTCTTTTTGGCGTACAGAGGATCTCATTTTTGTGATTCATTTTGTCCCCATCTGTTATTGAAATGGACCCGGTCAAGGTTCAGGCCATCTGTGATTGGGTCCAACCTACTTCATTAAAGGCTCTTCAAAGATTTTGGGTTTTGCCAATTTTTATCGTAAATTTATTGGTAATTTCTCGGTTATTGTTAAACCTTTAACTGATTTGACCAAAAAGGGTTCTGATGTGGTGAATTGGCCTCCTGAGGCAGTCTCTGCATTTCAGGAACTTAAGCAGAGATTCACTTCTGCTCCTGTTCTACGGCAGCCTGATGTTTCTCTGCCATTTCAGGTGGAGGTTGATGCCTGCACTCCTCAGCTACCGAAACATAACAGTCATGACTCTCGGTTGGCAGGTCATCCTGGAATCTCTGAGACCAAGAGACTTGTGGGTCGCAGTTTTTGGTGGCCAGGATGGCAGAAGGAAGTCATTAAGTGGGTGCGTCAATGCACTGTGTGTGCTAGATCTAAGTCTTCTCATACTCCTGCTGCGGGGTTGCTTTGTCCTCTGGAGGTCCCTAGTGCACCTTGGACACATTTGGCTATGGACTTTATTACGGACCTTCCCCCCTCTGAGGGTTTCACTGTCATCTGGGTGGTCGTGGACCGTTTTAGCAAGATGTGTCACTTGGTTCCTTTCATCAAACTGCCCTGCGCTAAGACTCTCGCTAAGGCCTTTGTCAAGGAAATAGTCAAACTACATGGCGTTCCTACTGACATTGTTTCCGATAGGGGACCTCAGTTTGTGGCTCGTTTTTGGCGCGCTTTTTGTGACAGGTTGGGAGTTCATTTGTCGTTTTCTTCCGGATATCATCCTGAGTCTAATGGCCAGACAGAAAGGAAAAACCAGGATGTTGAGCAGTTCTTGCGTTGTTTTGTGACTGATAATCAAGAGGGTGGTCTGAGTTTCTGCCACTTGCTGAGTTTGCTCTTAACAATCATACATCCGCTTCTGCTGGTTGTTCGCCTTTTATTTGTTGTACTGGGAGACATCCGTCTTTTGGGTCATTTTCCAAGTTGGGATCGGCTGTACCTGAAGAGAATTTTTCTGCTGTTTTGGAGAGAGTTTGGACTGATGTGCGTGGTAATCTTCAGGAGGCTAACAAAAGATCCAAAGTGTATTTTGATAGAAAACGACAAGAGGTTTTGTTTGCTATTGGTGACATGGTTTGGTTGTCCTCTAAGAATCTGCGCTTGAGGATTCCGTCTAAGAAATTGGGTCCCAAGTTTGTAGGGCCTTTTAAGGTGCTTCAGGTTATTAACCAATCTGCTGTTAAGTTGGAGCTTCCTACCTCCTGGAAGATTAATCCGGTGTTTCATGTTTCTCTCTTGAAAAAAGCTGAGGTCTCAGATGGAGACGTCTCGGCTACTGTTCCCCTGGTGGTGGAGGACGGGCAATATGAGATTTCCCGCATCCTAAATTCTAGACGGTATAGAGGGAGTTTGCAGTACCTCGTCGCTTGGAAGGGTTATGGACCCGAGGATAACTCATGGGTGAGGGCGAATGATGTTTCTGAGTCTAGACTTGTTAGAGCGTTTCACAAGAGGTTTCCTGATAAGCCTAAGTCCTAGGGGATCCGGAGGATCCTCTTTGAAGGGAGGGTACTGTTAGAACCCTCTTGTTAGATTTTGTTTCAGTTTGCTGGTCACATGACCTTTTTACCCTATTTAGTCTGGCTCCACCCTTCTGGCTTTGCTGGACTTCATTGTATTATCTACTCTTAAGCTAGCCGGGTGCTTAGGTGCCTTACTCTGTCAGTTTTGCTTGATCTTAGGATCTCTTAGTATTTGTTTTCTGTTTTATATTCCCTGCTACACTTTCTGTTAGGAGGTGTCCACCTTTTCACCCAGTCCTAGATCTTGTAGGGATTTCTCCCTCGCAACTATAGGTCTTCGTTCAGACTAGCTGAGGACTTTAGCGGGTCTGGTCGCAGGATCAGGTTCCCCGTTACATCGTAGGGATCCAGCTCAGTCCTATTGTAGGGACAGAATTCCCACCTTTCCTTAGTGCTTGTAGCAGATCATAACAGTATGCACCATACACATGTATACGCCGTATGCACCACACACACACTGTATACGCCGTATGCACCACACACTGTATACGCCGTACAAACCGAACACACACTGTATACGCAGTAGGCACCACACACACACACACATGTATATGCCGTACGCACCACGCACACACACTGTATACACCATATGCACAACACACACACTGTATACGCACCACACACACACTATATGCCGTACACACCGCACAAACACACTGTATACGCAGTATGCACCACAAAGACACACTGTATACGCTGTACACACACACTGTATATGCCGTATGCACCACACACACACACTGTATATGCCATATGCACCACACACACACTCTATACGCCGTACGCACCACACACATACTGTATTTGCCGTACGCACCAACACCCACACACCCTGTATATGCCGTACGCACCACACACATGGAGGGAGAGCACATGGGGTACACAGGTCAAAGAAGAGATCACATGAGAGGAGAAGACAGCAGATGGGGGAGAGAAAAAGCGCACAGGGGTGAGAGAGAGAGAGAGAGGCACGGGGAGACAGCTCAAACGGGACAACACATGAGGGGAGAACACAGCACAGGAAGGAGAGAGCAGACAAGGGGGATAGCACGTGGGGTAGACAGGTCAAAGAAGAGAGCACAGATGGGAGAAGTCAGCACATGGGGAAAGAGAGTGGATAGGTGGGTGAGCATATGGGAGGGAGAGATTCTCATCGCTGCAAAGCCTGCCCCCATCGTGACATTACCGCCATCGGGCCTCCATCTAGTATTGTATAAAAGCACAGACACCCAGAATAAAGTCCTTTTTTTGAAATAATGACACAGACTATTTTATTGAATCTTAATTAAACTATACTTACCGAACGCCTAATCCACCGAAACCAATGTCTCTTGCAACAAAAATAAAATCATAAACCACAATATTCCTCACCTGTCCACCGAGATAATCCATAATGTCCCATGACAATCCTGATCACTTTGAGAGACATCACATCAGTGATGTGACTGTTCTCAAAGACAGCTGGGCATACACTGACAGGAGGTAATCGCTCCCGCAGGGTATTACTGAGTTGCTGTGAGAGAGTTCACTGGAATTCATCAGCTGATCAGCTCCGGTGATCTGCCTTACGGCACCTCTGCTGCGTGGGAAAGTTCTCACGCAGCGGTGCCGTGACAGCACCAGAGCTGATCAGCTGATGAACTCCAGTGAACTCTCATGGCAGCTCAGTGATACAGTGCGCGAGCGATTACCTCCTGTCAGTGTATCACCGGCGGCCGGGTAGAGCAGACACAACTCCAGATGTGACTGTTCTACACGTGAGATCGCCGTGGGACACTCGGATTACGTGGACTACGGCGGACAGGTGAGTATATGTTGGTTTATTATTTTACATTATTTCAAGGAGACGATGACATCGGGGATTTGGTGTTACGTGATTATAATGTTTTTTTTATTTGAATATATTTTGTGAGGCAGTGACCGGTGTCACATGTAGGGGGCGCTGTGTGTTCCCCCCCAGGATGCGCACAGAGGCGTATTGAAGCCATGAGAGGGCATTGCAGTCACAGGCATAGCTGTGGTTGCAATGCAGACTAAAGTAAGTATAGGTCTTGGACATGCTGGTTGTCCAAGGCAGATTTAGGGAAAACCTGCTCTGGGTTTTGGTGTTTTGAAACAGACTACAGATGGTAGTGGTGCAGTCTATTTTATTCCCGGACCAGGTTTTCCATGTGGCTGAAGGCCACAGGTTGCTAGTTAAAAACCCTGCAGTATAGAGTTTGGGTGTGTCAGGGTCAGTCAGTGTCAGTTTGGTGTTTGGAGGAATACAAAGCAGTCGGCTCTGCAGCGCTCCACCCGTGAGGCAACACAGGCCAGCGTAGCCAAACAGCCAGGGGAGCTGAGATGCCTGGAACCCACAGCTTTCACAGTGGTGCAGTCGATCACGACAACTAGTCTTGGAGGTGGATGGTCTTGTGCCCGGCGGTGAACCGCAGGTAGGCTGTCCTGTGCCCAAAGGAGGACTAGCGTGTTTAGAGACTGTAAACCGAAAGATTGTGTATTGTGTAAAGCTGTGAGTAAAGAGATGGCGGTGTAGTCGCCCACGGCAACAGGTCAGAGGTGGACTGGTGTGTTTAGTCATTGTAATCCAGAGGATATGCACTCCAAAAAATATACTGATAGGGGGAATCTAGATTGTGAGCCCCATCAGGGACAGCGACGATAATGTGTGCAAACTGTAAAGCGCTGCGTAATTATTATTATGTGCCCTTTAGCGATCCGGAGGATATCATGTGCTGTGTTTATATAAGTTGGACCTTAATGCTGTGAAGCAAATGCATTAAAGAGACTTTTGTTTGGAACTTTGCAAGGTCACTTCCTCATCACTGCATTGTAAGGATTCTGGATTTTCCATTGAGCCTAGTTTGCCCTTGTCCAAGATGGAGTCTTGTACCTCGGCCTGTCCTGGAAATTCCTGTCTGTCCTGCTATTTAAGTCCAAGTCGGGTGTTCCTCCTTGCCAAGTATTTTGTTGCTGTTTGGTTCTGAGCGTCCTCCTGGCTTGCCTCTGGAGTCCCTGCTGCTGCTCGTTACTTGGTGCTATGCTTTTCCACTACCAGCTGCCTTCGGTCCTCTAAGCTTCCGTATCCTGCTGGGATTACCTACTGTCTTGACTTCTAAGACTGTGTCTGTTGCGGACTGCTGTGTAGGACTTGAGCAGAACTTTTTCAGCCCTAAAAGGTACTTTTAAGGATCTTCTCCTTGTTATGCTCCACCCATGTTTTTCTGGACTTCCATGAAAGGTGTTGTCTCCTCTGTCTGCATAGTTTTGGACTTCCACGTAGAAGTGCCGGACGCACTATTGTTGGATTTACACGTATCAGTGCAGTTCACACTCTTGCATGATATTACTGCTGGCCTTGTTTGCTTTAGCGGACGAGCACCGCTATTACATTTGCTAGACATTTCTATTTTTGCTGTTCATTTCACCGTAATTATACGAGAGCCTCTGTTAGTTTCTGTTATACTTTTTACTTTGTTAAAATACAGTTCATTTATCTCTACTTTGGTCTCAGATCCATTTTTTTACCCTTTGCCACGACAGCACTCACCAGAGAGAGGGATCCATCCGCCCCATAGGAACAGGAAACCTACAGAAAATAAAAGAGGGGCGGTCTGCCTCTCCTCAGTTGGTTTCCTGTTCCTATGGGAACCGCACGGAATCTCCTACAGGACGAACATACCTGGGCCAATGCATGCCGCCTTTGCAGTATCTGCGAGAATGGCAGGGGCTGCGGTCCAGAGGCAGCGTCGAGGGAGATCAGTTTGACGGCTCCCTCTTTGTCTGGTGGATGGGGTGATGGCCTGGTCCGGGATGGGACGCCCGGTCTCATCCGGGAGCGCACCGTTGTCACAGGGGTGGCCGGTGGTCGGAGCTGGGCCGCATGGCGGGACCCTGACGTCAGTGATGCGGTCGCACGATAGGCAGCTCTCTGGGTAAGGCCTGCATGGAGGACGCGGCTCGGTGCATGAAGCCGGGCCCACGCGTGCGCCGAAGAATGTGATGCTCCTGCCCCGGAAGTTAAGCTGAGACTTCCGGGGCGCACAGGCCGAGGTGAGCGGTGATGAGGCCTCGCATGCGCAGTAAACCGCATCAGTGACTCGGAACTTGGGAGGAAAAAAAAAATGGAGCACATGTATACAAGCGATAATAACACTTAGGGCCTGTGCACACTTTGCGGTTTTTGCTGCGGTTCCGCAGCGGTTTTTGCGCTGCGGAACCGCTGCAGAACCGCACGCTGTGTACAGTACAATGTTAGTGAAGGGGATAAAAAAAAAGCTGTGCACATGCTGTGGAATTTTCCGCGCGGATTGGGTGCGGTTTCAAAACCGCAGCATGTCAATTCTTTGTGCAGATTCCGCTGCGGTTTTACACCTATTCCATTATAGGTGTAAAACCGCAGAGCAATTCCGCACTAAAAAACGCACCAAAACCGCAGTAAATCCGCGCTAAAACCGCAGTGCGGTTTACCTGCGATTTTAGCAGAATCCGCGCGGAAAAAAATGCAAGTGAATCTGCAACATGTGCATGGGGCCTAATGGTCGGCGATGAAGCTATGTCATCTCCAGGGCAGGATATGAATCCTCCAGCAGGAGACTCAGCAGGAGCGAGCACTTCCAGAGACGGCTCCGGTAGAGGATCTACTGATGCCAGTCGCAAGAGTGACGCAGCGGACTCCAGGTCCAGGACTACACCTCGGCCTCCCGACCAGGCCAAGAAGAAGCAAAAATCAAAGCATAAGCAATGCGCCTTATGTAGTCAGCCTCTCACTGATTCCTACCCCAAAAAACTATGTACAGATTGCATCAGTGAAACCATGCAAGGGGCAGCGGTGTCCACTAGAGATATTTGCGCTATAATTAAGGAAGTGCTGCAAGCCATAACCCAGGCTAATTAATATACCCTTACAGACTAAAAGCAAAAAACAAATAGCTTCCTCCTCAGATTCTGAGGATGGCCAGGAAGTAGCCTCGGATTCCTCGCTCACATCCCCTTCATCATCATCATCATCATCATTAGAGATTGAAGGGCAATCATGCCTCCCCTGGATAGTGTTGATAATTTGGTAAAATCTGTAAGAAACACTATGGGGTGTGAGGAGACAAAAGGCATGCAAACTACGCAAAACATGTTTGCGGGGTTGGCGGAGAGAAAAAGGAAAGCCTTCCGATAATACCGGCAGTTAAGGCCTTGATTAAAAGGGAGTGGGAGAAGCAGAACCAGAAAAGCTTCAAAAAGAAAATACCTATGTAGTGATGAAGAGCTGCTAACATGGACTAAAGCTGTTGCCTCTACCTCCAAGCAATCCACGCTACCAATGGAAGATGCAGGCCTGCTTTCTGATCCTCTTGACCGTAAAGCAGAATCTTCATTAAAAAGGTCGTGGGAGGCAACTATGGGCATTTTTAAACCACCAGCAGTGGCTAGTAGAGTTGAGTGAAACAGGTCTGTCAGATTCATAAGTCACCGACTTTCGCCAAAGTCGCGTGAAGTCAGCCATGCGGTCGTCGACCTGAGCGCCAAAGTCGGTTTTCCCATAATGCTTCCAGGTGCCTTTTTTCAGCCAATGAGCAAGGCAACGAGATGACATGGGCAGCGTTCACCACCATCTTAGAGAAGGGCATTGCAGTGATTGGCTTGTTTTGGGGGCGTCATAGTGTCTATAAAAGCCCTGACCGCCGACCGCCATTTTACTTCTGCCAATCTTAACAGTAGGGAAAGGTTGCTGACGCTGTTTATCAGTAGGAAGAGAGTTAGGGCTGGAAAGAGAAGTTCTTCTGTGCTTGTGCTGATAGCAATTGTGCTGTACAGTTAGTGTGCAGTGACAGGGGAGGATTATCTTGTGTGCGGCAGCGCTGGTTATTAGGCTGCCTGCCAGTGACAGGGGAGGATTTTCTTGTGTGCAGCAGCGCTGGTTATTACGCTGCCTGCTAGCTGTATTGCTGTGTGTACACTTGTGTAGCCCTGGTACACAATACCAGGAGGATGAGTGGAGAGGTAACAGTTAAGGTCTCTTCATGACATCATGTACACTTCTGACACACCCAGCAGGGGTGTGGAAGGGAGTGATTTCTAGTCAGTCAGTTTCCTGTCCTTGGACAGAGTAGACGTGTCCAGTTTGAGCCTGTCATCAGTTCAGAACGTGGAGGCTGGTACAGGTGGTCTAATTCACCTTAGTCTAGTCAGAGCTGTGCCCCACTGGAAGAAAGACTGAACTAACTATTAAGAGTCGAGCAAATCGAAGGGCAAAGTGGAAGGAAGATTATTGGAAAAGTGCTTTTGACTTGGAAAAGTCCTGCACATTGCTACCGGTCACTGGGGACCGAGGGATCACTATTAGCTACAAGCATAGTGAAGAGAAAACCAGAGATTTACCGGACCCTAGGTCGCGGCAAACAAGCCCCTTATAGTCAGTACGTATCTGGGGTCAGGGGGAGTGAAGACTTTGAGTCTCTGCAGGACAATATAAGAATTCAGCTCTCTCGAAGGAAGGCTTCACCACAAATCTGACTGGGCAGAACAGCTTTGGAAAGCTGGAATCATAGAGGGGACTACGCTTCAGGCTGGTCGTACTCATCTTCATTGGACAGTAAAGGAGGCCCCTAACTTGCTTAGCTGTTGCCTCAAAGCTCATCCTCCATCAACCCCATCAGCCTCCCTGGGACCTGCTTGAACATCTTACAAGTAAAGGTATGGAAAGACGCTGACGGTGTGAGACTGAGTTATTATTGCATGCCTGCACAATCCCTACCTAACTACCGACCTGAGGGAAGAGTCCCACCTGTAGGGGACCCGACATCTAGCTGCCTCACCATCCCCTCAGAGATCTACAGCAGCGCTGGTACTAATTACCAGAATACTACAGGTGGCGTCACGAACTGTATATAAACCTATCCCCTGTAAATATATCCCCAACATACGCCAGACCGCCAGGGCCACAGACCGAGCCACAGCTACCTGTGACAATCCCCATAGACTTCCATGGGCTCGGCTCTGAGTACCCCATTGCCCTGGTAACCCACAATTGTGGTGGCGGTCGACACAAAAACTTGGCGTCACGAACAGGATCCGAAACTTGCAGCATTGCGAGCCCTGTGTGCCTGTGGAGTGTTTTGATGAAAAAGACTGTTGCTATTGTTTGGCGCTAAAATCCGCCATTTTGCCGCCATATTCGCGCCCTCAGGCGCTGGAGAAGAAGGTGGGCGGACCTGAAAAAGCGCGCAAAGTCTTGGACACGCCCCCAACCTGCACCCCAAACTGCATAGCAATCTGCGTCGCAAACCGCATCGCAAACTGCATAGCAATCTGCTTTGCAAACCGCATCGCGAACTGCATAGCAAACCGCATCGTAAACCGCATCGCAATCTGCATCGCAAACCGCATCGCAAACTGCATAGCAATCTGCATCACAATCCGCATAGCAAACTGCATCACAATCTGCATTGCAATCCGCATCGCAAATTGCATCGCAAAATAGAGCTGCAGGTCCTGCGACAGGAAGTGAACGCTCTGACATCAGAGCGCCTGCGACGAAGGTCCTGTTCCCACTGCGGTGCCTGTGAAGTAGCAGCATCTGAAACCGGTAGGCTCCGTTTAACCAAGGGGCGCAAAGATGTCACAACAACCGGCTGACAGTGCGGCCCCAGCCGGAGGCCCCAATCCCGCACCGTCTGGTATTGTAGCGCCAGATGGGGGCGCAGGCCCCGCACCCAGTCCGGTAGTCCCGATCATGCCACTAACGCTCCCATATATGCCTGGGGCGAAATGGCTTCCCCAATACAGCGGTGAGCCAGGCACATTAGCAGGCTTCAAGCGGAAGTTATGCAGCATCCTAGAAATGTACTCCATGCCTGAGAGACAAAAAGCTGCTGTGCTAATAGGGCAGCTAACTGGCGCTGCTGAGAGGGAAGTGGAGACTTGGGATACCGTTGATCAGGAGTCGGTACCTGCGATCTTCCTTAAGCTACATGCCATATTTGAAGACCGCACAGAAACGGATCTCCGGTTGGCCTTCTATCACTGTTCACAACAGCCAGGTGACAGCATTCGGGACTATGCTTGCCGACTACAGGGAGCCCTGAGAGCCCTCAAGCAAATTAACAATTTAAATGCTATCGACGAGAATAGAATGCTGAAAGAACAATTTATACAGGGATTTAGATCCCCAGAGGAACGCAGAACTGTAAATTGGTGGTCCTTAGATCATCCGGATGCTACCTTTGATGCCCTAAAAGACATAGCAATAAAAGGGCTGCGGCCCCTGGGCAAACCTGAGGTGGCCACCCAACATCATCAGGCTGAAGTCACTCTGGAACCGGCAGTAACCCCCTGTTCCCCGCTAGTGGCAGAAACCAAAACGCAGGTGACACCTCCTAGTGAATTGGACTGTCTGCGCTCAGAGGTGCGCCAGCTGACTAAAAATCTGGCTGCTGTGATGAGTGCCCTGCAGCTGCGGAAAGAGGAGGAAGGGAAGATCTTATTAGCTGACTGCCCAGAGGACGTTCCGTGGATGCACCGGAGAAGAAGAAAGAAGACGTCACCCCCCCGGAGGAGGACAACGCCACCCCCAGGAGCAACCTCTGATCAACACCCTTCTCGTCGAGAGATCATCTGTTACCGCTGCAACCGGAAAGGTCATCTGTCTACACAGTGTCCTTTAAACGGGCAGAACCTGGGTCCAAGGGCCAACACCCAGGAGAATACCCGTCAGGCCCCCTAGACTGGAACCGCAGGTATGTGGGCGGGCGACCCTACCTGTCTATTATTCTAGATGGTATTGCTGTTCCAGCATTGTTAGACACTGGGTCCCAGGTGACCCTAATACCTGATGCTCTATATACCAAGTACTGGTCAATGGACAGTCTTAAACCTCCGAGCCTTGACTTTACTGTGTATGCTTCGAATGGTCTTCCTGTAGAAGTACTCGGAACAAAATGTGTAGATGTAAAGGTGGGCAGAGAGGAGTTGAAAGACCAAGGGCTTCTGGTAGTAAAGACTGTAAATGAGGAGAACGGTTTAAATATCATTTTGGGTACTAACATTATCGGTAATTGTTTGGGAGAAGTTGTGTTCTTGCTCCAACAGCTCGCTGAGATTGCCCGACCAAGGCAGAGAGGAGTAATCCAAAGAGAGATCCGGGCCCTGGTGTGTCAGCAGCAAGCGAAGCTTACCGACGGCGAAATTGGTAATGTACGGGTCACTGACTCAGATCCTATTGTGATACCCCCAATGAGTGAAATGATCATTTGGTGCAGGGCAGCCATAGGTCTGAGAGGACAGAATTACCAAGCTGTAGTAGAACCCCACCATTCAGAACATAGACCTACACTTATGACTGCTAGAGGAGTAGTAGAAGTGGTGAATGGAAGAGTACCGGTACGGCTTCTCAATTGGGGAGATGATGAGGTAAATTTACCCCGTTATGCAACCATTGCTAAACTTCATGCTGTTGATAATAATTCTATTCTCCCGGCTGAGTCCTTAGACTCCTGTCAAATAGAGGAGGACAATGACCCAGCAACCCAGGTGGCGGAGTGGTGTCAGCAACTCCATGTTGGGACGGACACCACTCCCGCTCACCAGAAGCAAGGGGTATTACGGGTGGTGCAAGAGTACGCCCAAGTGTTTAGCAAAAATCCACTTGATTTTGGGACAATTAAGGGAGTACAACATCATATCCCTACTGGCAGTCATCCTCCCATCAAAGAGCGGTATAGGCCCATACCTCCAGCTCATTATCAGAAAGCTAAAGAAATGTTGAATGATATGAAGAAAGCTGGGGTGATAAGGGATAGTTGTAGCCCCTGGGCAGCCCCTCTAGTTCTGGTTAAAAAGAAAGATGGTAGTATGAGAATGTGTGTGGATTACAGGCAGGTGAACCGCATAACACACAAGGATGCATACCCGTTACCACGTATAGAGGAATCATTAGCTGCTCTGAAAACGGCTAACTACTTTTCTACCCTTGATCTGACTAGTGGTTACTGGCAAGTGGCTGTGGCTGAGGAGGATCGTGAGAGAAAACGGCTTTCACCACCCCAATGGGGCTCTGTGAGTTCGACAGAATGCCGTTTGGGCTCAGTAGTGCCCCAGGAACATTTCAGAGAGTGATGGAAAACTGTCTGGGACATCTCAATTTTGAAACCGTGCTGCTATACCTAGACGACGTTATCGTGTATTCCAAGACATATGAGGACCATCTGAAGCACCTGGCAGAAGTATTCGAGTCCCTGTCCAGGTACGGGATGAAATTAAAACCCTCAAAATGCCATCTACTCAAACAGAAGGTACAATACTTGGGGCACATCGTCAGTTCGGAAGGAGTAGCGCCGGACCCAGAGAAAGTCACTGCCATCCAGAAGTGGCCGGAGCCGAAGAACCTTAAGGAAGTGCGACAGTTCCTGGGACTAACGGGTTACTACAGGAGATTCGTGAAAGA
Source organism: Oophaga sylvatica (assembly GCA_033576555.1). Taxonomy (NCBI): domain Eukaryota; kingdom Metazoa; phylum Chordata; class Amphibia; order Anura; family Dendrobatidae; genus Oophaga; species Oophaga sylvatica. The sequence goes on along the minus strand of JARQOD010006708.1, from coordinate 16,665 downwards.
TTACACGAAGAAGGCAGCTCCTTTACAGGACCTCCTGGTAGGACAATCCTTAAAGAGCAGAAACCCTCCCTTTAATTGGGGTAAAGAACAGGCTGAAGCATTCCAAAAGATGAAAGAGATCCTTACAGGTGATGAAATCTTAACCTATCCTGATTACAGCCAACCGTTCCTGTTGTACACCGACGCCAGTAATGAAGGGCTGGGAGCAGTTCTCAGTCAGAAGCAGAATGGCCAAGAAAAAGTCATCGCTTATGCTAGCAGAAAACTCAGGCCAACGGAGAGGAATCCGGAAAATTATAGCAGCTTCAAGCTGGAGTTTCTGGCGCTGGTCTGGGCCATTACTGAAAGATTTAAGCACTATCTGGCCTCCAATAAGTTCACGGCGTACACAGACAACAACCCGTTAACGCACCTGGAAACCGCCAAGCTGGGTGCCATGGAGCAGCGATGGATGGCCCGGTTGTCCAATTACCAGTTTACTATCAAGTACCGGGCAGGTCGAAAGAATGCTAATGCTGATGCGTTGTCCCGAATGCCGCATGACTCTGATACGGAAGAAGAATCGGACGACCTGGAAGAAATTGAGCTACCTGCGTTCCATCGAAATGGGGTAGTCCACGAGCATCGAGTCCACAGAAAGCAGAATGGTGCAACATTAAATCCTTTACCCCATCATAGTTGGAAAGAGACTCAGGACAGTGATCCAGTGGTCAGCCGCATCAAGGAGTTGTTAAGACAGGAAGGCTCCTCTTTGGAAAAGGATGCACCTATGTCAGCCAAGCTCCTGTGGAACGAGAAAAGCAGGTTGTTCCTATACCGTGAGAAGTTGTGCAGGAGATACGTCAACCCCAGAACCCATGAAATGGTCTGGCAAATAGTGGTCCCCAAGGCAGACGTCCCAATGGTGTTGGAAGCGTACCACGATCAAGCAGGACACTTTGGCTGGAGAAAGCTGGAGACCCTGTTGAGATGCCGGTTCTACTGGGTAGGGATGCGCAGCTCCATCGAGAGGTGGTGTCGGAACTGTGGACCCTGTGGTCTCAGAAGAAAGGACTACGGTAGTCAGAAGGCACCCCTGCAACCTATCCGGACGACTCGTCCCCTGGAGATTGTGGCCCTGGACCACGTCAAACTGTCGCCAAGTAGAACTGGATACTCATACGCCTTGACTATGGTGGACCATTACTCCAGATTCCTGGTAGTTGTTCCAGTTAAAGACCAGACCGCAGTGACGGCCGCGAAAACCTTTCAAGCAAGCTTCTGCAGACCGCATGGGTATCCGGAGCAAGTCTTAACCGATCAGGGACCTGCTTTTGAAGCCGATTTATTCAAGGAATTCTGTCATATGTACGGGTGCAAGAAAATTAGAACGACACCATACCACCCTCAAACCAACGGTCTCTGTGAAAAGATGAACCATATTGTCCTTGACTTGTTGAGATCCATACCGTTGGAAGACAGGAATCGATGGCCGGATTTACTACCTGATTTGGTTGATTTGTATAATCATATACCTGTAAGCTCAACTAACTGCACTCCAGCCTATCTTATGAGAGCAAGGCCTGGAAAACTACCAATGGATCTAGAACTTGGAGTGGTAGAACCGGAGGCGGACGACGCCGTGGAAAACTGGGACGTCAATCGGCAAGAGCAATACAGAAGAGTACAAATCTGTGTGGAGGAAAGTCTCAATAAGGCACGGGAGAAACAGGAAGATGTTTACAACCGAAATGCTCCTGCCAAGCCTTTGATGCCTGGAGAGGTAGTATTAAAAAGAAAAAGGAAGATGCACAAATTGGATAATCAGTGGGAGCAAGAACCCTACGTCATACAAGATTCTAAATATGACAACAGAAAAGTTTGTGTCGTCAGTAAAGACGGAGGAAGAACAACAACCACTGTGTCCAGAGATCATTTGAAGTTGTGTCCAGAACACTTAAAGCGTTGTGAAAAGAACCCTGTCCTCAATCAAGGAGAAAGAAAGGAAGAGGTCCTACACACAGATCTGGGAGATTTTCCTGCGGATTGGCCCCGACTGGGAGATGCTGTGATAATTCCAGTGTTACAGTTTTATCAGCCACAAGAGGAAGTTTTACCTCCAGTTGTGCCTGTGGTGCCAGTTGAGCCCGCTCAGGAGTTACCCATCCCAGCAACACCTCAACCTGTGGAACCTCAAGATGGATCATCTGAAGCAGCGCCCCATACTATGGGATCCCCTGGTGAAGCTGACTCACACCGTCCAGCCATCAGTACGCTTGCCAGATCCATAGAAAGATTGAGGCAGTTCTATAGTTTGCCGTTACGCAGTGCAGACAGATCGCAACTTGATATACCTGAGGCTACACCACGTAGATCAGAGAGAATCACAAAAGGGAAGTTACCCATTAGATATCAGCAGTGATTATAACGAATTTATGTGAACATTGTAAAAGTCTATATATATAAATGTGTTTTTCCCTATTATGTCTTCGTTTAACAATGGACTCAGAGGCTGAGGACTGAGCCAGCCCAAGAACTGTATCCTGTAAATAGTTGCACTAAAGTGCCTTTTTAATGGTTTCACATGAAACCTTGACTTACCTCTGAACCAAAAACCCGTGTGGTGTGGCACTGAGTGAGGTCTGCATTTGGATGTCCTGCAGCCCACCCAGGACCCACGTTGAAGGTTTGGTGCGGGTCCTTCACAAGTATACTGTATATTTATTGAATGCTATTTAATATTTGTATTTTTCTATATGTTATTGTTCGCAACGTTCAAGATATCCTCACCTCCCGGATGGACGAATTAATGTTATTGTTAATATTTTCATGCATAAACAAAAATGTCTCTTTATATTTTACAGCCCGGGAGTGCTGTCGTTTACCATGGGGGAATGTGTAGCCCTGGTACACAATACCAGGAGGATGAGTGGAGAGGTAACAGTTAAGGTCTCTTCATGACATCATGTACACTTCTGACACACCCAGCAGGGGTGTGGAAGGGAGTGATTTCTAGTCAGTCAGTTTCCTGTCCTTGGACAGAGTAGACGTGTCCAGTTTGAGCCTGTCATCAGTTCAGAACGTGGAGGCTGGTACAGGTGGTCTAATTCACCTTAGTCTAGTCAGAGCTGTGCCCCACTGGAAGAAAGACTGAACTAACTATTAAGAGTCGAGCAAATCGAAGGGCAAAGTGGAAGGAAGATTATTGGAAAAGTGCTTTTGACTTGGAAAAGTCCTGCACATTGCTACCGGTCACTGGGGACCGAGGGATCACTATTAGCTACAAGCATAGTGAAGAGAAAACCAGAGATTTACCGGACCCTAGGTCGCGGCAAACAAGCCCCTTATAGTCAGTACGTATCTGGGGTCAGGGGGAGTGAAGACTTTGAGTCTCTGCAGGACAATATAAGAATTCAGCTCTCTCGAAGGAAGGCTTCACCACAAATCTGACTGGGCAGAACAGCTTTGGAAAGCTGGAATCATAGAGGGGACTACGCTTCAGGCTGGTCGTACTCATCTTCATTGGACAGTAAAGGAGGCCCCTAACTTGCTTAGCTGTTGCCTCAAAGCTCATCCTCCATCAACCCCATCAGCCTCCCTGGGACCTGCTTGAACATCTTACAAGTAAAGGTATGGAAAGACGCTGACGGTGTGAGACTGAGTTATTATTGCATGCCTGCACAATCCCTACCTAACTACCGACCTGAGGGAAGAGTCCCACCTGTAGGGGACCCGACATCTAGCTGCCTCACCATCCCCTCAGAGATCTACAGCAGCGCTGGTACTAATTACCAGAATACTACAGGTGGCGTCACGAACTGTATATAAACCTATCCCCTGTAAATATATCCCCAACATACGCCAGACCGCCAGGGCCACAGACCGAGCCACAGCTACCTGTGACAATCCCCATAGACTTCCATGGGCTCGGCTCTGAGTACCCCATTGCCCTGGTAACCCACAATTGTGGTGGCGGGTCGACACACACTGCTGTGCAGACTGCTTTTTACACAGCACTAATACTTTTATTTTTTTTTTCTGCACAGTTACAGAGCGTTCATTTTTTCCCACACCGTATAGTGTTAAGTTAGGTAGCTGAGGAGGACAGGAACAACAGCCAGGCAGCCGAACACCTGAGATGTTGGTAACTAATGGGTTGCAGATTCCTAAACTAACCACACAACTAGAGGTAGCCGTGGAGCGTTCCTGCGTTGATCCTAGACGCCTCGTCACAGCCTGAGAGATAACTACACCTAAAGGCAGAAAGATGAAAGCTATCTGCCCCGGAGCAGATCCCCATAGAAAATAGGAAGCCCCCAAACATGTAATGGCGGTTAGACAAGAAGAAAGCACGAACACAGACAGAAAATAGAATGAGCAAACGTTGGGGCCACAAGCTGACTAAATAGGATAGGACAGGGGAGATTACTTTCTGCAACCCAGAAAACCCTACAAAAATCCAACAATTCTGATTACAAAAATACTGAGATCACACGATCTCGTCACCCACTAAATCAGGTCTCAGTGTGAACAAAACCAAGCCGCAGCCACTGAAAAAACAAGAAAAAGAAAATGAACAAATAACAGTGGCTTCAGATAAACTGAGAGGAGCACAAGCCCCTCGGAGGGGACCTAACTGACCTCCACAGAAGTGCAGGGAACAATGCAAAAAGCAAGCACAAAAATAAAAGCAGAAAATATCTTATCTGATAACAGAAGATGCAGGCAAGACTCAGCAAACTTCCAAATGAACCAGGAACCACAATTGAGACAAGAACAATTGATCACCGGCAACCATCATGGGAGGGAACCTCCCTTATATCAGACCAGTCAGTGAACCCAGATTGCCATTCCTCGCTGAAAGGTTCAGTACTGTCTGTAACCACCAGAGGGAGCCTCTGCTCAGAAACCATCTCTAGCACATTCATAACAGTATAGAGCTGTACGCTCCTCACACACTACCGTGTACTGGCTGAAATAACGGACAAATACATGCTGACTATCAGTGTGTGACTCCGGAAATAAATACAGAGATTTAAATTTTACCCTACACTCTATACACCTGGTATCTTCTGATACAAAAGGCAGAAAAAAGGTACTGTATCAGAAGATACCAGGTGTATAGAGTGTAGGGTAAAATTTAAATCTCCGTATATATTTCCTGAGTTACACACAGACGCTCTCTCAGTATGGATTTGACCGTAATACAAAAGGCAGACAAAAGGTACTGTATTACGGACAAATCCATACTGAGAGAGCGTCTGTGTGTGACTCCGGAAATATATACGGAGATTTAAATTTTACCCTATACTATATACACCTGGTATCTTGTGATACATTACCTTTTTTCTGCCTTTTGTTTTACGGTCAAATCCATACTGAGAGAGCGTCTGTGTGTGACTCCGGAAATATATACAGAGATTTAAATTTTACCCTATACTATATACACCTGGTATCTTCTGATACAGTACCATTTTTATGCCTTTTGTATTACGGTCAAATCCATACTGAGAGAGCGTTTGTGTGTGGACTCCGGAAATATATACGGAGATTTAAATTTTACCCTATAATATATACACCTGGTATCTTCTGATACAGTACCTTTTTTCTGCCTTTTGTATTACGGTCAAATCCATACTTCCTCTGACAAAGCTGCAGTGATACGCGTGGGGTTTGCTACTTCTGGCTCTCACCATGCTTCTGCTGATTAGGGTCCATTGACTCTTCCTGGGATTGTGCTGGCAGGTTTCTGGGACTGGGATATATTGGTTTACCCCCTACTTTGTTGCATATTACTGCATATTCTAACTGGGGCGCATCTTCACATTCAGTTTCTTCAGTGAGTATAGGCAGGAACATGCTGTGTTTAGCCTTTTCATGGCTTCTTATTTCTACCTGTCCATTTGGGTGCTTTATTTTTAGCTCCCTATTATCTGCATATCCCAGGTTATTAGTATTATTTTTGCATCTCTTTCAATTATGTGCACATGGTTCATTGGATTGTATATATTTATTTATGGGCCTTATTTTCATTTGACTATTATATTCACCCATGATCAGTGTACATTTTGTCAATTTTTGTCCATTAGGGACAGATGCATACATTTATATTTAGGAGGCATTATATCATACTGTCTGTATTAGCCAGGATTGGGATGTGGTTCAAGGCACAATATGTGCTTATTACTTGATTTTAACTTTTGTGTGTTTTGCTATTCCAAATAAAATATGTTCATGTGATTTTTCTAAAATTCCCAGGTGTGCAGATCTATCATTGTTTGGTCTTTTTTCTTGTTTTGGTTACATGGTCTTTCCCATACAAGGTCTTGCACCCAGATTGATATTTATGGCGTTAGATGCACCTCATATCCATTGCTTGTAAAATCCATACAGAGAGAGCATTTGTGTGTGACTCCGGAAATATATACGGAGATTTAAATTTTACCCTACACTGTATACAGCTGTACGCTTCTGATACAGTACCATATATCTGCTGGTATTTTTGGTACATTTTCCCAAACATGAGGAAGTATGGTGGAAGAGGCCGCTGACCTGGGTGGGGGCATAGCTGGTACTGATGGTGGTGGTGTATCTGCTGGTAGTGCCAAAAGCACAGCACCTAAGGCAGGAGGTGTTGAGCCTGCATCATCATCTGGCTCCAGAAGGCCTTGAAGGCTCCCTTTTCTGGGAGTAGGTAAACCGCTTTTAAAGCCGGAGCATCAGGAACAAGTTTTGGCTTACATTGCCGTAACAGCCTCCAGCTCTATCGCCTCCTCTTCTGAAGTTTCAAAAACTGCAAGCACTGAGTCGTCAGTGCAGGCTCCTGGTCAGGAACGACAACTTTCCTTGTGTCCTTCACCCCCAACAAAAGTGAAGGATGCGGCAGGCCACACTTCAGATTACTCCTTGAGCTCTTTTCACATACCATGCCTGGGTTATCAAGTGAAATCCTGAATTCCCCAGTCCAAGATGAATATGACATGTAGTGCACTGATGCACAGCCACTGCTATATGATTCTGCTGGTACATTCACCCAGAGCACTGCATTGCCCTCGCAGTCTACTGAGCCAGATTCTGACCCTGATGAAACTCAGGTGCCCCTTCCCGCATACTCTACCACCTTACACGGTGACACAGAGGAAGGTGCAGATGAAATTGAAGAGGAGGTGATGGATGACCCAGTTGTTGACCCGGATTGGCATCCATTGGGGCAAGAGAGTGCCGCTGGAAATAGCTCAAAAGAGGAGAAGGTTCCGCAGCAGGCATCGACATCGCCGCTGCGGTTATCTGGCAGCCCCGTAGCAGTCCAAAAACATGTTAAAAAAACATAAAGAGTTGCAGGACTGCTTGGCCAGACGGTCAAACTAGCACAGCATGCAAGCCCTGAAAATTTATCCCATAGTAGGAAGAGTGCAGTGTGGCACTTTTTTGACCAAAATCCTATTGATGAGGCAAAGGTTATCTGTAAAAAGTGCGGAAGGACCTTTAGCCGAGGGAAAAATCTCCGAAATTTGAATACCAGTTGCATGCTTAGACATTTAAACACGATGCACTTGCAAGCGTGGACGGACTACAAAACCTCAGGTAGCACATGTGCACCTGCTCTGACTGAAGGTAGCCAGCAACGCTACATCGCTTCCCCCACTGTAAGCCCACCGGTTAGCACACCACCAGCAAGAAATGTTGAGGTGTCGTCGCAAGGCCAAAGCAGTCAGGGAATCACACTGTTTTTCCAACGAAAGACTGAATCTAGGCCATCACCACCACTATCACCATCACCAACCCCCTCTCAGTCCGCCATGTCCACCGCTAGTTCCCCCATATGCAGCTCTCAAGTCCAGCTCACCCTAGCAGACACTCTGAGTAGGACAAGAAAGTACTCATCCTCTCATCCGCGTACACTGGCTTTGAACGCCTACATTGCCAAACTGATCTCATTAGAGATGATGCCCTTCCGTTTGGTTGAAAGCGCAGCGTTCCGAGGGCTCATGGCCTACGCTGTCCCACGCTATGACCTACCCAGTCGGCACTTCTTTTCTAGAAAATCCAACCCTGCCCTCCACCTGCATGTGAAAGACCGCAATGTCCATGCACTCAAACAATCAGTGAGTGGAAAAGTGCACCTCACAACAGATGCATGGGCCAGTAGGCATGGCCAGGGCCGTTACGTGTCCATCACTGTGCACTGGGTTAATGTGGTGAATGCAGGGTCCACAGGGGATAGCGGCGGTGGGACAGTGCTGCCTAGCCCACGGTATAGGCAACAGTTGGCTGTAGGCATTCGACCCTCCTCCTCCAGAAGCGAAAGCTCGTCGACAGAGCGCAGTCGCACGAGCACTCCATCCGCAGCTGCCAGTGTTGCACATGAGGTGTCCCACTATAGAACAGCTAGTGGTAAGCTTCAGCAAGCTGTTTTAAAGATAATGTCTTTGGGTGACAACAGACATACAGCGGAGGTACTGGCCGACTGCTTGCAGCGAGAAATTGAGTCATGGCTGGGCAGTCTACATCTTGAGCCAGACAAGGTAGTCAGTGATAACGGCCGTAATTTTGTGGCGGCCATAGCCCTGGCAAAACTCAGACACATACCTTGCCTGGCTCACACCTTGAACCTGGTGGTGCAGTGCTTCATAAATAATTATCCAGAGTTACCAGCCCTGCTCCATAAGGTGCGAAGACTGTACTCGCAGTAGGAGGGAAGCCTTGATGACAGTCAGCCATTGTCTGCTCAGGGAACTGTCCTGGACTAGGTGGAGGAGGAAGAGGATGAGGGGGATGATTATTTTGGTGAGGAGGATTCTTCTCAGGGGGCAAGAGAAAATGTTGGCTTGCCAAGGTCAGGTACAGGGTTTGTGCGTGACTGGAGGGATGTGGATTTGGCAGAAAGTGCTCCTCCACCCTCCACTGGCAGTGCATCATTGACACCTGGAACATTGGCCCACATGTGTGATTATGTCTTGCGGATCCTAAAAAGGGACCCCCGCATTGCCAAAATTATGAAGGATGACGACTACTGGTTGGCCAGCATCCTCGATCCACGCTATAAAGGCAAATTACAGAACATCATGCCACAGGAGAACCTAGTGCTAATATTGGCGAACAAACAAGCAACTCTGGTAAACCGTTTGTTAGAGGCATTCCTAGCACACAGCAGCGGTGCAGGTTCTACCACGAACCGTACTGGGCAACATTGAAGAGGTGTTCGTGGTGCACACAGCCGAAGTGGCGTTGGAGACAGGGGTTTCATGACCATGTTGTGGACTGATTTCTCGAGTACCGCTGTAAGGTTCTTTGTCTCTGTTGACATGTTCCTTGAAACTCAGTTTTCCGTCGGCCATTTTGCTTTCTGTCTTTCTGCAGCTCTTGCCCTCAGTTAATATGGAGTTTCCAGTTTTCATGTTCCCGCCCTGATTCTTCCCTCTTGCTTCTTAAGCAGCCTCAGCTGAACAATCAGTGCTCCTGAATCAAGCCTCAGTCAGTCTGTGACCTGACTCCTGGAAGCCTTGGACTTGTACTCCAGCTATTCCCTACTGAGGAACCTTGGAACACTTTTGGACTCTGGAAACCTGCTGTTTGGTGAATCCATGTTTGCAGAGGAATTACGGTACAGAGAAGAGATCCTGAACCTGCTTTGGAGATTTATTGTAGTGCTTGAAGTTACTCTGGCCTGCTGTGTCTCCTGTCGCTGTTCCTGCAAACTGTGTGAACTTTTCAGCATGCTTGTATGAAGTAATACAAGTCATTTCATCTCAACCTATGTCTCCTGTGTTTTCCTCGCACCCAAGCACAAGACGCTATAGGAACTGTACACTATACATGACAACCGCTCACACGACTGGTAATACTGAATCGATTGCAACAGACAGGAGACAGCAGTTGTCAACTATGGTTCAAAATTACCTCTCCTCCCCTATCGATGTTCTCCCTCATAGGTCATTCCCCTTTGACTACTGGGCCTGTAAACTGGACACCTGGCCTGAATTGGCACAATATGCCTTACAGGAGCTCGCTTGCCCTGCCGGTAGTGTGCTATCAGAAAGAGTCTTCAGTGCTGCTGGATCAATCCTGACAGAAAGAAGGACCCGGCTGTCGACCCAAAATGTTGGTGATCTCACCTTCATTAAAATGAACCATGCCTGGGTTTCAAAGGATTTTGTACCACCTTCCCCTGATGACACATAGGTTGCCAGCAAAATGGCTCGCTTTGTCCTCCTCTTCCTCCGACTTCTCCAATTCCTCCATTTGCAGCTGCTGAACGTCCATCCTTCACCTCAACATATACCAGTTTTTCCACCTCCCTAACTGGGCTGTACCCCCCCAGGGCCAGCGTCAGCACCTGGCGCACCCGGGCAAGTGCCGGGGCCCTGAGCAGGTGGGGGGACCCACTAGCCGTCAGAGACACCGGCGTACTATGTGGGGCCCTGTGCCGGTGCCCACAAGTGGGCCCCCCCTGCTTGCTCAGTGCCCCAGCACTTGTAATACTTACCTCTTCCTGCTCCACCGCTGTGACGTCTTCCGTGTTTCCTGACAGTGACATTCAGGTCAGAGAGCCCGATGACATCACGTCTGTGCGCCCACTGCCTGAACAGTCACAGTGCAGTGAGCTGGAAGATGGCGACGCAGATAGAGTCCAGAGCAGAGCAGTGACCAGCGAGGAGAGGTATTTCATTTTTTTAATGTTTGGAGCAATATATGGAGAGCATTAGACACTAGAGAATTATATATGGGCCCATCATACACTTGTGCATCATAGATAGGGCCCATTATAAATTGGAGCATTATAAATGGGACCCATCATACACTGGAGCATTATAAATGGGGCCTATCATACACTGGAGCATCATATACGGGGCCCATTATACACTGGAGCATCATATGGGGCCCATTATATATGGAGCATTATATAGGCCCATCATACACTGGAGCATCATCCATGGGGCCCATCATATACTGGAGCATTATAAATGGGCCTATCATACACTGGAGCATCATATACGGGGCCCATTATACACTGGAGCATCATATGGGGCCCATTATACAGGTCCTTCTCAAAAAATTAGCATATAGTGCTAAATTTCATTATTTTCCATAATGTAATGATTACAATTAAACTTTCATATATTTTAGATTCATTACACACCAACTGAAATTTATCAGGTCTTTTATTGTTTTAATACTGATGATTTTGGCATACAACTCCTGATAACCCAAAAAACCTGTCTCAAAAAATTAACATATCAAGAAAAGGTTCTCTAAACGACCTATTACCCTAATCTTCTGAATCAACTAATTAACTCTAAACACATGCAAAAGATTCCTGAGGCTTTTAAAAACTCCCTGCCTGGTTCATTACTCAAAACCCCCATCATGGGTAAGACTAGCGACCTGACTGATGTCAAGAAGGCCATCATTGACACCCTCAAGCAAGAGGGTAAGACCCAGAAAGAAATTTCTCAACAAATAGGCTGTTCCCAGAGTGCTGTATCAAGGCACCTCAATGGGAAGTCTGTTGGAAGGAAACAATGTGGCAGAAAACGCTGTACAACGAGAAGAGGTGACCGGACCCTGAGGAAGATTGTGGAGAAGGACCGATTCCAGACCTTGGGGGACCTGAGGAAGCAGTGGACTGAGTCTGGTGTAGAAACATCCAGAGCCACCGTGCACAGGCGTGTGCAGGAAATGGGCTACAGGTGCCGCATTCCCCAGGTAAAGCCACTTTTGGACCTGGGCTACAGAGAAGCAGCACTGGACTGTTGCTAAGTGGTCCCAAGTACTTTTTTCTGATGAAAGCAAATTTTGCATGTCATTCGGAAATCAAGGTGCCAGAGTCTGGAGGAAGACTGGGGAGAAGGAAATGCCAAAATGCCTGAAGTCCAGTGTCAAGTACCCACAGTCAGTGATGGTGTGGGGTGCCATGTCAGCTGCTGGTGTTGGTCCACTGTGTTTCATCAAGGGCAGGGTCAATGCAGCTAGCTATCAGGAGATTTTGGAGCACTTCATGCTTCCATAGGCTGAAATGCTTTATGGAGATGAAGATTTCATTTTTTAGCACGACCTGGCACCTGCTCACAGTGCCAAAACCACTGGTAAATGGTTTACTGACCATGGTATTACTGTGCTCATTTGGCCTGCCAACTCTCCTGACCTGAACCCCATAGAGAATCTGTGGGATATTGTGAAGAGAAAGTTGAGAGACGCAAGACCCAACACTCTGGATGAGCTTAAGGCCGCTATCAAAGCATCCTGGGCCTCCATAACACCTCAGCAGTGTCACAGGCTGATTGCCTCCATGCCACGCCGCATTGAAGCAGTCATTTCTGCAAAAGGATTCCCGACCAAGTATTGAGTGCATAACTGAACTTTATTATTTGATGTTTTTTTTGTTTGTTTTTAAAAAACACTTTTATTTTATTGGACGGTTGAAATATGTTAATTTTTTGAGACAGGTTTTTTGGGTTATCAGGAGTTGTATGCCAAAATCATCAGTAATAAAACAATAAAAGACCTGACAAATTTCAGTTGGTGTGTAATGAATCTAAAATATATGAAAGTTTAATTGTAATCATTACATTATGGAAAATAATGAAATTTAGCACTATATGCTAATTTTTTGAGAAGGACCTGTATATGGAGCATTATATTGGCCCATCATACACTGGAGCATAATCCATGGGGCCCATCATATATTGGAGCATCATATGGGGCCCATTATATATGGAGCATTATATAGGCCCATCATATACTGCAGCATCATATGGGGCCCATTATAAGGAAAATAGTATTGTTTCTCCAGCGATTAGTCCAATGTTAGTGTAAAATATAGCTTTTATTTATCCATTAAAAAAGTTCCAGGTTTCTTCAATAACAATTTTGCATGTAGTCAATCCCTTTTGGACGACATGTTTCGAAACTACATGTGTCTTCCTCCAGGTCCCAAAAGAATTTTTTGGCATAGCCAGCTCACCGCTTTGAAGAAAACTAGGAATAAGTCCAGCCTGTGGTTGCCATTCGCACGGAAAATGGATTGGGATAAATCCTTACATGTAAAGGAAATAGTATTGTTTCTCCAGCGATCAGTCCAATGTTAGGGTAAAATATAGCTTTTATTTATCCATTAAAAAAGTTCCAGGTTTCTTCAATAACAATTTTGCATGTAGTCAATCCCTTTTGGACGACATGTTTTGACACTACATGTTTTGACACTACATGTGTCTTCCTCCAGTGTCGAAACATGTAGTGTCGAAACATGTAGTCCAAAAGGGATTGACTACATGCAAAATTGTTATTGAAGAAACCTGGAACTTTTTTAATGGATAAATAAAAGCTATATTTTACCCTAACATTGGACTGATCGCTGGAGAAACAATACTATTTCCTTTACATGTAAGGATTTATCCCAATCCGTTTTCCGTGCGAACTGCAACCACAGGCTGGACTTATTCCTGGTTTTCTTCAAAGCGGTGAGCTGGCTATGCCAAAAAATTATTTTTTTCTTATTTTTATGGGGCCTATTATATATGGAGCATTATATAGGCCCATCATACACTGGAGCATTATAAATGGGGCCCACCATACACTGGAGCATCATATATACGGGGCCCATTATACACTGGAGCATCATATTGGGCCCATTATATATGGAGCATTATATAGGCCCATCATACACTGGAGCATCATGTATGGGGCCCATCATATACTGGAACATCATATGGGGCCCATTATATATGGAGCATTATATAGGCCCATCATGCACTGGAGCATCATCCATGGAGCCCATTATATACTGGAGCATCATATGGGGCCCATTATATACTAGAGCATCATATGGGGTTCATTATTTATGGGGCATCATATAGGGTATGGAGCATCATATGGAGCACATATGGGGCCTATTCTGGATGGAGCATTATATGGAGCCCATTCTGTATGGAGCAATATATGGGGCCCATCATACACTGTATGGAGCTTTATATGCGACTCATTATACTGTATGGAGCAATATGTGGGGCTCATTATACTCAATGGGGACCGTCCTATACTGTATGGCACATTATATGGGGACCATCATATACTGGAGCATTATGTAGAGCTCATCATATACTGTATGGAACATTATATGGGACCAATTATGTATGGAGCAATATATAGGGATCATTATTCTGTATGGCGCACTATGTGATGACCATAATTCTGTATGTAGGAATATACTGTTCGGTTTTTGAGCTATTGTAGAATTTACAATAGATATCACTCATGTAATGTAAGAAGTGAAGTATTTGGCATTGTACTATACCTATATTTCTGTGCCGTATCGGAGCATCATGAATTGTGGTATGTGTTAAAGGGGCCCACTGAGACTCTTTGGCCCGGGGCCCACGAAAACCTGGAGCCAGCCCTGCCCCCCCCCCCACAACTTTAGCCAAATAACCCCCAGTTTTCAATGTGTTACTATTATTATAAAGTAAATTAAGGTTGCCAAGCTTAAGTAATAAGAACTGATGTCGTTGGCATTGAAATGGGCACTGTAGGTGTGTTTACTGTCCTCCACTCCCTGCCAACTTTTCTTCCCCATTGACTTGCATTGGGGTCGGTTCAAGTTTCAGTCGGACCTTAGACTTTTCCGATAGTCGGCCGATTTCGTTCGCCTCGACTTTTGTAAAAGTTGGGTGGTACGAAACCCGACTCGACCCTCCCGGAGGCAAAGTCACTCATCTCTAGTGGCTAGTACATGTACTGCCAGATCAATGCTGGTATTGATTGACCAACTGGACCAGCAGATTGAGCAAAAAGTCTCTAGAGAAAAACTGTGGTCAGCTATTCCCTTAATTAGAGGGGCAGCAGCCTTTATAGCTGATGCATCGGCATACTCGTTACGCTTAGCAGCAAAGTCCGCAGGTTTGGTGAATAATGCCAGGTGAGCCTTGTGGATGAAAAGTTGGAAGGGGGACATGCAGTCGAAATCAAAAATCTGAGCTATCCCCTTCTCTTTGGGAAAACCCTAGATGACATACTCACCAAAGCAAAAGAGAGGAAGAAAGCTTTCCCTAATTCTTCTATTCCTTTCTATAGGAGGGCCTTTAAAAGGAGATCATTTGGCAAAAGGAGACAGGGAGAAAGACCATCAAGATGGGCCACAAAGGAAGAAAAACAAAGGTCATCTGGCTTCAGGAAGGGAAATAATTTCTAATCAATTAGTCACCCCAGTAGGTGGTAGGCTGAAATTATTCTTCCCGCAGTGGAAAAAATAACATCTTGCTTGTGGATATTAGGTATCTATATATATGAGGCATCGTGATTACTCGCTAATCCCGCCCCTGCGCAGTAGCTCCGCCCCCACCACATTACCACACACATTCCCACCTCCACCACATTGCCACACACAATCCTGCCCCCACCACATTACCACTCATAATCCCACCCCCCCACCACATCACCACACATGATCCCGCCCCCTCCACATTACCACACATAATCACGCCCCCCAACACATTACCACACATAATCCCGCCCCCCCACCACATTACCACACATAAACCCGCCCCCCACCACATCGCCACACATAATCCCACCCCCCACCACATCACCACACATAATCCCGCCCCCACCACATTACCAAACATAATCCCGCCCCCCCACCACATCACCACACATAGTCCCGCCCCTCCACCTTACCAGAGATAATCCTGCCCCCAACCACATTACCGCTCATAATCCCGCCCCCCACCACTTTACCACTCATAATCCTGCCCCCCACCACTTTACCACTCATAATCCCGCCCCCTTACGACATTACCACTCATAATCCCGCCCCCCACCACATTACCGCTCATAATCCCCCCACCACATTACCGCTCATAATCCCGCCCCCAACACATTACCACACAAAATCCCGCCCCCCACCACATTGCCACACATAATCCCACCCCCCACCACATTACCACACATAATCCCGCCCCCCCACCACATCACCACATATAATCCCACCCCCATCACATTACCACACATAATCCCGCCCCCCCACCACATCACCACACATAATCCCGCGCCCCCACCACATTACCACGCATAATCCCCCCCCCACCACATTACCACACATAATCCCGCCCCCCCACCACATTACCACACATAATCCTGCCCCCCACCACATTACCACACATAATCCCGCTCCCCCATCACATTACTACACATAATCCCGCCCCACCACAAAACCACACATAATCCCACCCCCCAAATTACCACACGAGGCTCCGTCCCCCAACATTACCACACGAGGCTCCGTCCCAACACATTACCACACGAGGCTCCGTCCCCCCACATTACCACACGAGGCTCTGTCCCCACACATTACCACATGAGGCTCCGTCCCCACACATTACCACACGAGGCTCTGTCCACACACATTACCACACTTGGAATAAAATGTATCATTAGTATTATTCAGATTTTTGATGATTATTATTGTTATTAACTTCATTTTAATTTCATTTACCACCTGCGTAAGCGCTATTGAATATTGTCATTATTTACTTTAGTTTAATCACCAGCAGCGTTAATTAGATAGCAATGAGCGTGCCGAGCGATAGCTGACTGGAAACAGCTAGTTATTAAAGAAGGAATAAAATTAATTTCCTTCAAGTTCCCACGACTCATTTATTGTAACACCCCTTAATTCACCAATACAACAAA
>JARQOD010006707.1:0-41807 GCA_033576555.1 Oophaga sylvatica | reverse complement strand
GGTGGAGGGGTCCCAGCATCTTTTGCCGGAATCGACGGGGACGAGATGGAGGTTTGGAGACCCCACCTTGCCTTTCGGGGAAAATTGATGGCGCCGTCGTGAAGAGGAGCACGAGCCAACAGCAGGGAAAAAAAAGAGAAAACCCGCGGCCCCCGAAGAAGCCCATGAGATTCACTGGCAAGGAGACCCTTTTTCCCCCCGGGATAAAGGTACCTCGGGCCGCGGCGGCAGGGGGGCGTCCCCCCGATTTCCCCCAAAGGCTCCGCAAGGGCGGGGGCTTCATCCGCGACCCCGGGCCCCCTCTCGCAGGGGGTTTTGTAAGCCCCCCCCGGGACGGGAAAAGTCCACTTACCAATCGGTCACCCTGGGGGACCTGTTTAAAGGGGGAATTGGAGCTACACCCTCACGGGGGGGGTTTAAAAAGGGGGGTTGTATCCCTAAACGTCTCCATCGTGTGACCCCGTCCCGCGTGGTACCGGGGGTCCCATTCAGAGTCCCACCCCCACATAGCCCCTCTCGCAAACGGACCTGCCGCCCCATCGCAACTGGCGCCCTCCCCGGCATCCCCCCCCCCTGAAAGAAAATCAGCAAAGTACCCCGAACGCAATGCGACTCTTCGTATCGAAAGGGGATGATGCGCCAAAAGTTAAAATCCCCCCCACCCGCATTTTTGATGAAAAGCAATTTTGCCTGAGACACCCGTTGGCCCCGGTGGTTCGCAAAAGGGGACTGTGGCCCGAAAACACTGATATGGGGCCATGTTATTTGTTAGAGACCCAAAGAACATGCGTCTTTCCCACCCCCCAGGATGGAAACGTCTTTAAAAAGTTTGAAAAAAGTAAAGAGGGTAGGACCCAGACGGGGGTTTTACCGCATTTAGAAATTGAAAAAAATTTTTTTGAAAAAATATTTGCCTTTTTTCCCCTTTATTATGTGTATTTTTAAGTTTTCATATTGATAAAATACCCCGGGGTAAAAGGAAAGGAATTTAAAATTAAAATAATCAATGTGTTGTTTGCATAGTTGCATGAATCCCCGGGGGTAAAGGAAAGAATTTAGAAGTTAAATATCAATTGTTGATTGCATATTGTAGTATACCCGGGTTTGGGGTTAAAGAAAAATTAAAGTGAAAGTTAAATTATAAGGGAAATTTTTCTAAAATGTAATATGAAATTACCCTTCATGGACTGAAGGTGTGGACTGTCCCGGCCCCAAGAATTTTTTTTTGTAAAATTTTGCCTTTGGTGCATTCTTGGTTTTCACAAAACCATATAGAAATTACCCTAAAAAAAAACCCGTATGGGGGGCCTAGAGTGGGGTCGCGTCAAAAGTCCTGCAGCCCCCCAGGACCACGGGGGAGGTTTTTGGTGCGGGTCTTCCACAAGAATTTGTTGATATTGTAAATATTTATGAAAAAATTTTTTGAACTTTTGTATTCTTACTGTCAAATTGTAAGTTCAAGAAGTCGTCCCTCCGATGGGATATTTAATGTTGATGTTAATGCAAAAAAAAAGTTTTTTTTTGTCTTTTTCAGCCCGGGAGTGCTGTGTTTTACCAAGGGGGGGTGTGTAGCCCCGCTCCAGGACACATAAAAAACCAGGGGAGTGCCAAAGGGAAGGAACAGCAAGTTGATATTCTTTTACGTCACTCACTCTTTCAGACCACCCTCTGAGATAAGGGAGTGACAGACTTGGGGGGTTTGTCATAGCAACCCAGGGGGGAGGTAGGGGAATCTGTTTTCCTGTCTCGGACGGGCATCGGTATGTCCGTCGGGACTTAGAGATCTGAGGGGGGCCACGAGTCCTGAGAAAGCTACCTCGCCATTGTTTCTAAAGTGCTTTGTTAAGAGCGTGAAGCAGGGCGAAGGGCGCAGTGGAGAAATATGAAGTGCTACGGGTTTTGGATTACTTGCACTAAATTGCGGACCCCGGGGCCCGAGCGGCTAGTTTTTAAAGCATAGAAACAAAAAACCGGAGGCTTTGGGCTACAGGTCGCAGAGAGACCCCAAAGGGGTTAATACTAACCCGGAGTCAGGGGGAAAAGGGACTTTGAGAAAGGGCCATGCAAAAGAAAGGTTTATTTTTCTCACTTAAAAGGCTCCACCCACAAGTTGGGGGGGCAGTAAAGCTAAGAGAAAGCTGGAGTTTCAGAGTTAACTTCGCTTCTGCAATTTGGATCATTACATTCGAGTAAAGGAGGCCTCAACCCGCCAGCTGTTCCCGAATGTGTCTCCACCCCAACCCACCCCCTGGGATCTGATGAACATTTAAAGTAAAAGGTAGAAAAGAAGCTGTTGTGTGTGATAAATTTCTTCTACCCGCATCTATCCCCCTAGATTTCCGGGACCATCTCACCTGTGGGAGATTACCCCCCGGCCCCAAAACACCCCCTGTAAAAGTTTTTAAGCAGCGCTGGTCCTTAACAGATACCAAAAGGTGGGGTCACGAACTACCTATCCTAATAATCCCCAGTAAATATTCCCCCATTGTTGGAGCGCCCAGGGCCAGGGCCCCAGCCCCCGGCCCGTGACAAACCCCATAGATTTCATGGGCTCGGTGCGAGTACCCCCTTTGCCTGGACTAAGTGGACTATCCCCATTGTCAAGTGACTAAATGTGAACAGGCAGAGGGATGAAACCCCCCAGTTGAAGCATAGGCCAACAGGGGGATTTTTGCTCAAACGCAGGGCGGCACACCCCTATCAAAACGGAAGGGCCCCCCAACCCCCAAAACCACTACCAAAAGCAAGGGATTTTGGTACATAAGGGAAGGGGGGGTTTAAGGGAGGGGTTTTATCCCGGCACCCTTTCCCTATTGGGAAAAAGGGGGGAAAAGTTTTTTAATTACAGATAATAAAATGCATCAAAAAGATCTCCCTTTCCCCATTAGGAACCTACCCTTAAAAAACTGCAACCCTTTTCCCCCCTCCCCATTTGGGGGTGGGAAACGGTGGGGAAAGTCGGAAAAGGGGCTTTCCCCCACCCCAAGGGAATTTGGATTGACAGAAGCTGTTGGACTCACATCCCCGGGAACTTTTCCGAAGTGATGGGGGTTCCTGGGACTCTAACTTAAAGCGGTTGCGTACCTGGAACGTAATTGTTACCCAAAAGAAAGGGGGTCATCTGAAGCACCGGGATATTTGAGTCATGTCCAAGTAGGGAAAATTTTAACCTTTTAAAATCCTCTGCCAAAAGAAGGATAGCCCAACCCCAGAAGGTCCGCCACCAAAAATGGCCGAGCCGAAAATTAAAAGGGGTGCCCGTTCCGGCGACAGGTTCTACAGGGGTTTGTAAAGACTACCCCAAGAAGGACGCCCTCAGGCCTGGTAGGAATTTCCCCCAAGAGGAAAATCCCCTTTTCCCCGGGGAAAAAGAACAACGAGGATTTAAGGGTGAAGGGACCTGACGGGGATGAACTTAGCCCCCCGACTACAGCCAGCCATTCCGCTACACTGATGCCCAAATAAGGATTGGGGGCTGTTCTCGCAGAAACAAAAGGGCCCAAAAAAAAGTCACCATTCAAGGGAAACCCGGCCCCGAGGAAAAAACCCCAAAACAAAACCTTTAATTTTGGGTTCCCGGCGGGTTGGGCCATTTTGAAAGATTAACTTTCCAGCCCCCCAAGTTCATGTTACAGACAAAACCCCTTGCACACTTTAAAAAGTAAGCTGGGCCATGGAAATTGGAGGCCGGGGGTCGAACATAATTTACCAAAGTCAGGGGGGCCGTAAAACCCAACCGACGCCTTGTCCGAAGCCGCAAAAAAGTCCGCACGGAAGATTTTGGAGATCTAAAAGTTTTTCACCGCATTTCCCCAAAAAAAATACCACAGAACACCTCAGGGGGGGTGTGGTAATTAAACCCTTACCTCCCCCGGGAAGGAACCCAAACATGACCCGGGGTCACCCTCAAAGGGGTGATAACCGGAAGTTTTTTCCCCTTTGGGGAAAAAAGGTGCGCTCAAAAAAAAGCGCTGTGGGAAAGAGAGAACCCCGGGTTTATCCCGAAGGGAAACTGTGCCAAAAGGAGTAAACCCCAGAACCCTGAAGGAGGCAGATAGTATCCCAAAACAGACACCAGGGTGTTGGAACCACCACGATCGAGCGGCATTTGGGGGGGAAGAAGCGGGGGAACCCCCGTGAAGGTCTTTCTACTGGGGGGGAATGGCATTCCATCGAGAAAGGGGTAAAAAGTCGTCCTGTAGCCCCGAAAAAAGCTACACCCCTTATTCTATGTATTGGTTTTCCCTGGGGCAAGGACACTGTCCCGGAAAATCACAAAAGGTAACTGAAAAAACCCGATTTCTTCACGCCCCATTTCCCAAACGCCCCTAGAGGGGTTTTTAACATTTAGGTTGGTGTGACGTGCTGGCGAGATTAGATTATTTCCTGCTCGGACAAACAGTCCCCGTTTTTATCTTGGAGGGAGGATACGAAGTTCCGACAGGGAATTTGAGTTCTGTTTTAAGGGAGGCTAGAGGAGTGTAAAAAATCACTTAGCCAGTCAAATACTTTAAACCGTTACCCCAAACAAGTCCCCGTGTTCCTTAAGGAGGAAAGGCTTCAGAGCGTGCATTAAATCAGTTTGACAATTCCGAACCGCTCGGACAGGTCGGAAGGGGAAGGAAAGAAGGAAGGGAAGCACAGGAGCTACAACTCGAGTCAACTGAGAACAGGTCAGTGAGCACTGGAAGGAAAGTTACGACAACACCCACGCTACCGTGTTATGTTAAGGGCGAGAGAGGGCGACGGGCGAGTGGAGATAAAAAAGACAAGTGACATGGTGACAGAACCTTCACTTGAAACCGACACCGGGGTCCGAAGCATTGCTAGTACTTCACGTCTAGTAATAAAAGAAAACCGGAGGCCTTGCTGGACTTCAAGTCGCAGAAGGTAGCCCTAAGCGCCGATACGTAACCGGAGTCAGGGAGAAAGGGACTTTGAGCCAGTGCACCGCAAAAGTAAGGACTTAGTTCTTTTCCAACATCTGATAATCAGAGACATAGAAGGCTCCACCACAATGTGGCGCGGGCGTAGTTGTAATGAAAGGCTGCACTTGACTTTATGCAAGTTTGTACTCACATACACTTTAAGGAGAAAGGAGGCCTTTAACTGCTCAAAGTTTCCTGAATGTGCATTCTCCAACCTGACAGTTTCCGGGTCCTGCTGCAACATCTACAAGTAAAGGTATGGAAAGAGATTGCCTTGTGTGAGACTGCTTTCTTATCTGCACCTTGCATCACCATAGACTTTGAGGGACCAGTCCCACCTGTGGGAGACTTACCATCCAGCTGCCCCATAAACATCCCCTCAGAAGATCTACATAGCAGCGCTGGTCAATTTGATCAGATACCACAGGTGGCGTCACGAACTATTCTAAAATCCCCTGTAAATACCCCCCATTGCATGACGCCAGGGCCACGGACCGAGCTCTGCTGCCCAGTGACATTCCCCATAGATTTCCATGGGCTCGGTTCCGAGTACCCCATAGCCCTGGTACCACCACTGGTGTGCGCGTCATATATATATATATATATTAATTATATATATATTTATATATATATTTATATATTTTATGTATTCTATGTGTATATATCTATTCTATTCTAACTGTCAGTCAGGGTGATTTTACTGTATGCGGCACATGAATTGCCGGCTTTTCAAAGGACACCGCTGCGTAAAAATCGGACAGCACTCGCATGGTCCGAGTGCTGTGCGATTTTTTCTTGCACCCATAGACTTGCATTGGCGAGTCTCAGCTGAGTCTCGGTGCCAATCACAGCATGCTGCGATTTATACGCACGCTGAATTAGCCTCAGAAAATAACGCTGATGTGAGCTGGCCCATAGATTAACACTGGGCCGAGTGGTATGCAATGTTTTCTCGCATAGCACTCGTCCGTATTTACGGTAGTGTGACCCCGGCCTAAAAAACCTCTGCAAAGTAGATAGTGTCAAATTAAAAAGCTGCAAAAAAAACTCCAAAACTCTTCAAAACCCCCTTCAGGATAATAAAAACTCTTCCCAAAACTGCACCAAAGAAAGAGGGTTTCAAGAAGCAGTCTCCTCTTTGTCTGCCTTCATTTGAACTTTGTGCAGTTGCGGACACAGACAGAAGAGGGCACCTGTGCACATTGATGGCACACTGGTGGAAAACACTGATGGCACACTGGTGGAAAACACTGATGGCACGCTGGTAGAAAACACTGAATGCACAGTGATGGAAAACACTGATGGCACACTGGTGGAAAACACTGATGGCACACTGGTGGAAAAACTGATGGCACACTGGTGGAAAACCTGATGGCACACTGGTGGAAAACACTGATGGCACGCTGGTAGAAAAAAACTGAATGCACAGTGATGGAAAACACTGATGGCACACTGGTGGAAAACATGATGACACACTGGTGGAAAACACTGATGGCACGCTGGTAGAAAACACTGAATGCACAGTGATGGAAAACACTGATGGCACACTGGTGGAAAAAACTGATGACACATGGTGGAAAACACTGATGACACACTGGTGGAAAACACTGATGGCACACTGGTGGAAAACACTGATGGACACTGGTGGAAAACACTGATGGAAAACACTGATGGCACACTGATGGAAAACATGATGCACACTGATGGAAAAACACTGATGACACACTGGTGGAAAACACTGATGGCCCACTGGTGGAAAACACTGATGGCACACTGGTGGAAAACACTGATGGCACACTGGTGGAAAACACTGATGGCACGCTGGTAGAAAACACTGAATGCACAGTGATGGAAAACACTGATGGCACATGGTGGAAAACACTGATGACACATGGTGGAAAACACTGATGGCACACTGGTGGAAAACACTGATGAACGCTGGTGGAAAACACTGATGGCACATGGTGGAAAACACTGATGGCACACTGGTGGAAAACACTGATGGAAAACACTGATGGACACTGATGGAAAACACTGATGGCACACTGATGGAAAACACTGATGGCACGCTGGTGGAAGACACTGATGGCACGCTGATGGAAAAACACTGATGGCACGCTGGTGGAAAACACTGATGGCCGCTGATGGAAAACACTGATGGCATGCTGATGGAAACACTGATGGCACGCTGGTGGAAAACACTGAGGGCACGCTGGTGGAAAACACTGATGGCACCTGATGGAAAACACTGATGGCAAATGATGGAAAACACTGATGGCACGCTGGTAGAAAACACTGAATGCACAGTGATGGAAAACACTGATGGACAGTGGTGGAAAACAATGATGGGCACCCTGAGGAAAACATGATGACCGCTGGGGAAAACACTAATGGCCACTTGTGGGAAACATGATGGACCACTGATAGAAAACACTGATGGCACACTGATAGAAAACACTGATGGCACGCTGATGGAAAACACTGATGGCACACTGATGGAAAATAGTGACGGAAAACACTGATGGCACACTGGTGGAAAACACTGATGGCACACTGATGGAAAACTGATAGCACACTGGTGGAAAACACTGATGGAAAACACTGATGGAAAACACTGATGGGAAACACTGATGGCACACTGATGGAAAACACTGATGGGAAACACTGATAGAAAACACTGATGGAAAACACTGATGGGAAACACTGATGGCACACTGATGGAAAACACTGATGGAAAACACTGATAGACAACACTGATGGAAAACACTGATGGAAAACACTGGTGGAAAACACTGATGGCACACTGATGGAAAAAACTGATGGAAAATACTGATGGAAAACACTGATGGCACACTGATGGAAAATACTGATGGCACACTGATGGCACACTGATGGGAAACACTGATGGGAAACACTGATGGCACACTGGTGGAAAACACTGATGGAAAACACTGATAGAAAACACTGATGGAAAACACTGATGGAAAACACTGGTGGACAAACACTGATGGCACACTGATGGAAAAAACTGATGGAAAATACTGATGGAAAACACTGATGGCACACTGATGGAAAACACTGATGGAAAATACTGATGGCACACTGATGGAAAACACTGATAGAAAACACTGACGGAAAACACTGATGGCACACTGATGGAAAACACCAGCTGTTTGCTGGCGGGGACAGGTGATGGTTGATGTTCTTTTATATTGTTAATGGTGGCTAGTAAAGATTCAAGATATTATTGGAATTTTAATGGCATCTGGTGACATAGTTGTCGGTGGCACGTAGTTGTGCTTGGGGTTGACTGTGTTGGCATCTGCAACAGATTAGGACTTATTATAAGTAAAAGGAGAACTTTATGCTGACCTGACAATAGATGGCAATGTTGTGTAACGTTTCCTTCTGTTTAATGTATTGTATAAGAAATAGTCTCACTTGTAGTTTCACTTTCGTTTTGTTCCTGGTTTCCTGATGCAATGCTGAAATGACTGTGCATTTGCCTTTTACCTCATGTTGTAAGAAGTAAAAGCTTGTTATCCCATGAAGCCTGCTCTGTGAAGTTTTCTACTGCAAAGATGTGGATTCAGAACCTGTGCAACTGACTGGTGGTGGTTCTTGATCGCCTTCCTAGATGTAAAAGGGAGGATCAAGGAGACATATTGTTGTGAATATGCTGGAGGCGGCTTCTGAGCTGGGACTCCCTCTGGTGGTTGCTGAGGGTAATAAACTGATTAATGAATGGCCTTAAGCTGGCGCTGAATGGTATGATATAAGTGGCCTGAGTTCCCAGCAGCCTTGC
Source organism: Oophaga sylvatica (assembly GCA_033576555.1). Lineage (NCBI taxonomy): Eukaryota > Metazoa > Chordata > Amphibia > Anura > Dendrobatidae > Oophaga > Oophaga sylvatica. The sequence continues at coordinate 33,074 of JARQOD010006707.1, read as the reverse complement.
CGGTTATCAATTGTTCCTTCTGGTCTTGCTTGAAGCACTGCTTGTTTCCTGCTCTCCTTCAAATAAGTGTTTGCTGTTTTTTTTTTCCTCTGTTTGATTTTCTCTGCTGGTTTGCCTCCTGCAGTGGACTGCAGCCTGTCCCCTTTTGGGGGTCTGGCGCTGCAATTGTGCTCCGTTTGTGTCTGCACTTTTGCTTTGCTCTTTTGTTACTTTTTATTTGCTGAATAGCGTTTTGTTACACCAGAGATCTGATTTAGGTGGATAAGATCGTGTGATCTCAGGTTTTTTGGCAATCAGAAGTGTTGGTATTTTTGTTAGGGTTTTTTTTGGATTGCAGTCAGAATTCTTTCCTGTACTTTTCTTTCTAGACAGATTGGGCCCCAGCGTTTGCTCATTCTATTTTCTGTCTGTGTCCGTGCTTTCTTCTTGTCTAACAGCCATTACATATTTGGGGGCTTCCTATTTTCTTTGGGGATCTGCTCCGGGGCAGATAGCTTTCATCTTTCTGCCTTTAGGTGTAGTTATCTCTCAGGCTGTGACGAGGCGTCTAGGATCAACGTAGGAACGCTCCACGGCTACTTCTAGTTGTGTGGTTAGTTCAGGTTACTGCAATCCAATAGGTTCCAGCCTCTCTGGTGTATTACTGCTTTTGCTATTTTTTGCTATTTCTCCTCAGTTACCGAAACATAACACATATTATATGCATTTTAGTTCACTATTCATTTCCTGCAGAGACCCCTCTGATCTTTTGGCCATTTTTAAGCTATTTCCGCATTATGTTATTATTTTATGTGTTTCCAGTCAGACACGACCCCTTATTAAATAGACGTCCCCCCATATTAATGTTTTATGTGCTACAAGTGCATGTATCCTGTAATGTGACTACATCTTCACAAGTAAAGAAAGGTTGTCATCCAGTATTGGTAGAGTATCATTAGTGTCTGGTATCACGGATGTTGCATTTTTGCACCATCTCTTTTTATTGGGCAGCTCACTGGTGGTCCTTGCTCCATCCCTAGGTCTCTCTACCTCCTATTAGGAGGCAGCTGAATGGTTCTCGCTGCTCTCTCTGCAACTTTATCCTCTTCGTTATGGGTTTCAGGTCTGAAAAAAAATAATGCGGAGGATTTAGTGGTTCCAGTATCCACAGAAATTATTTCTATTCTAACTGGTCTAAAAAGGATAGAGATTAAAATTCTATCATCCAGAAACACATGGAGCTTGTGCCCGGCACGATCACAACAAGAGCTTTGTCCTTGGCTGTTTAACCCTCTATATTCCACTGTCAATAGCAGCTGCAACATTTAGATGGTTGTGAGATGGAGCAGGCTCCCACTTTCACCCATTGACGCGATGTTTGACCTAAGTATTGCAGGGTATAAGACCGGGATCAGACAATTCACTGTTCAAGTCCATAAAGTGACTAAGTGAAAAAAATCCCTGTAAAATTATACAAAAAAACCCTCATAAAATAAAATTTGAAAAAATAATGGAAAAATGTTTCAACCAAAAAAAAATCACATTTGTTATGCAAAAATAAAAATAAACAAAAATAGTACATATATTTGGTAATAATAAAAAAAAACATAAATAGCGCTCCTTCACTCCTGAGTCCTACCTTGTGTCCAAACAGTACAGTACCATACAGTCATATATTGTCACAGGGGTTCCGGGACAGAGAAGGGCCTGGAGACCGCGGTCTCTGGTTTCACACACTCCTGCACTGTTTAGAAATACTTCACTATCATATTAAACAGTGCAGGTTTTTTTCTTGCTAACAGTGCAAGGGTTAATCTGTTCAATTGTAGCTCTTGGAGCTTTCCTACTCAGATTGTCTCAGCTGTTCAGTGTTGGCAACACCCCTCTGGTATATATTCTTGCCTCTTGCACTTAGGCATCGCCAGTGTTAGTTCAAACTGCCTGGTTCTGGAGTTGGCGGTGTTGTTTTTGATTGGGGGAGGTGTTTGGAGATTGTTCAGGAGATTGTTGCTTGGAGTTTTGTCTGTGTGCACATCCTCATCCTCTACTATTTGGTTTCTCCATCCTTTAACTCCCCTGTATCCCACTCTGTGATTTTGTGTGAGTGTTTTGTATAGTTGGTGATTTCATTTATCCCTGTCCATCATCCCTTGTTTGTCTGGTTAGAGTGTTCCTATACACTTTGGCTTCCCACTACCCTGGGTATGGGAGTGGACATATCAGGGTAGATATAGGAGCATAGCAAAGCATGAGAGCCCACCTTCAGAAGTGATCTAGGAGACAGGAATAGATTAGGGCGCCTCTGGTTCTAGGGGCCTGGTTAGCGCACAAAAGTCCCAACCCTTTGTTGACACATATGGGGTATTGCAGCAGTTGGGAAAAATTGTGTAACAAATTATGAGGCCATTTTCCTGTAATAACTCTTATGAACAAGAAAATTCTGAGGCTAAAGCATTTTTTACTTCATGGTATAAAATTCTGTGATGCACCTTGGTGTCAACTTTCTCATTACACCTCTAGATTAATTCATTGAGGGGCTTTTGTAAAATGTGGTCACATTTTTTTTTCTCCTCCAAATGTTATAAAATTTTTTGAATCATCTGTGGGTTCAAAATGTTAGCTACACCCAAGAATGAATTCCCCACAGCGTGTAGTTGCTAAAATGGGGTCACTTATGGAGGTGTCTGCTATTTTGGAACTTCAGGGACTCTGCTAATACAAAATGGAGTCAACAGTATATTATAACTCAATGACTCAAAGTGCGTAATTGGATGGTTGTTCTCTTTTTTCCTCCATGTTTGATATGGCGATTTTCCTCACAGCAATATATTCCTGCCAAAATTGAACTTCAAAGGTAGCCCTGCTGTGTGCCCAGACAATAGTTTCCAATCACATATGGGGCATTATCGCATTCAAGAGATATTGGGTAACACTTTTAGGGTCCATTTGCTCATGCTACCTCTTTTGGAAATACAAAATTTGGGATGAAAGCAATATTTTAATTGAAAAATCATAATTTTTAATTTTCTTGGCCATATCATCAAACATTCTATAAAGCACTGATTGGTTCAAAATGTTCATCAAGCCCCTAGATGAATTCCTTGTGGGGTGTAATTTCTGCAGTGTGGTCAATTGGTTGATTTTTTTTTTGCTGTTTTTGGCATCTAATGGTCTCTGCAAATTCAACATGGCACCTGCGATCTATTCCAGACAAAACTGCACTTCGAGAGTCAAATAGCACTTCTTCCCCTTCTGAGTCCTGTCGTACGCCCAAATAATAGTTTCTGACCAGATATTGGGCATCGGTGTACTCAGCAAATATTGCACCACAGTTGGAGGCCTATTTTCTAGTGTTACCCTTGTGAAAATGAAAAATTGGGGGCTAAGCAACATTTTTGTAGAAAGAAAAAATTATGTATTTTTTGTTAGTTTTTCCTTTTAATTTGCGTAAAAGCTGCGATCATGTAATCACTTGCACAATATTTTACAGTAACTTAGTATATAGTGTACGAAACCCAGCGTGTGTCAGAGCTTCGCTGGAGCACCAAGATGGCGACAATGGGGGCCTTCAGAAAGCCCACAGCTGCTATAGCAACCTATAGGCACCCCACTATGGCGTCGCCGGGGACAAACGGATGCCTGGAGGACTGCTTAAATGCTGCTCAGATCATTGCTATTGGAGACAGGTGGCGGTTGTATAACACCGCTCCGAGCCCACATTCTCTCCATGACTGTTGTTGTCGTCATAGAGGGGGAAGGGCTTACTACAGCAGCCATTCAAAACCTCAGCTTGATAATAATCTAATGGTGGAAGATTGTCAGACGCTGGATAATTATGGCAGAGTGAAGACGGCGGCGGAGATTTATCAGACTCTCTAGCAGTTAAAATGTCTGTGTTGCCCATAGCAACCAATCACAGCGCAGCTTTCATTTTTTAGGAGCACTAACAGAAATGACAGCTGCACTGTGATTGGTTGCTATGGGCAATATATATGTTTTACTGTATTGTATAGGGGAGACTGGGGGTCTCTTCATATATTTTCTTTACTGCGTCTGAGTGTCTGCCTCCAGAAGGCGCATGTGCCCCAAAATGATGCACGACAGAGCACCTGTACAATCTGTTGCCACCATTATAGTCAATGGCTCTGTTGGCGCATTTGCCCGAATGCTGCTTTGTGGAGGATTCGGACGCAAGTCCCCGACGAGACCACTGAACATGGTCAAGAACTCAATATGAGAGGAGCCTTAAATTTTAGGCCCCTTTGTACATATATCGCCGTTTCAGGAGAACACTATGCATCATTCCCGGTTATACAGCCATCATCTGCTTCTACCACCTCTGCTCGCTGCTCCTAACCCCTTAAAAGACGCTGTCAATCTCCAACGGGGCATTAAAAAAAGTTGTTGTTTTTTAAATATATAAAAAAAACTATACAAAATAAAAATTTTAATTTGCATTTTCCCCCAATTAAAAATAAAGAAATAACAAAATATCGGAATAAAAAACTAATTTACCTGATAGGTCAGTGACGTAAAGAGAAAATAAATCAAAGTGGCATAATTACGTTTTTTTCAGTCACCGCAATTACTAACAAAAAATGCAATAAGAACAATCAAAACGTCGTATCTACCCCAAAATTCTATAAGTTAAAACGTCTAGACACGCAAAGAACGAGCTCCATCGATGGAAAAATGAAAATGTTACAGGTTTCATAAAATGGAGACACAAATGGCAGACACGTCTAATTTTTCTTTTCGTTTATTTTTTTGCTCAAATTTTACTTCTTATAGGGCTGATCCAATTTTTTTGACCCTCTGCTTGAAAAAGTTTACACATTTTTTCAAAACGCTGAAATCACCTCGTTAGAATGAGCATTACAAAAAAAGAAACTCCAGAATTGCTGTTTTTTTATTGCTACACCCTTCTGGCTTAAGAAACACTAAAAGAAATCAAGAACAAATAATGTGGTAGTCAGTAATGGTTGTTATTTTTTTTTAACCAAGCATAGGGGAAAAATTATGGAATCACTCAATTCTGAGGGAAAAAAATTATCTAATCATGAAAAACAAACAAAAAACACTCCAACACATCACTAGTATTTTGTTGCGCCACCTCTGGCTTCTACAACAGCTTGCAGTCTCTGAGGCATGGACTTAATGAGTGTCACACAGGACTCTTCATCAATCTGACTCCAACTTTCTGTGATTGCTGTTGCCAGATCAGCTTTGCAGGTTGGAGCCTTGTCATGGACCATTTTCTTCAACTTCCACCAAAGATTTTCAATTGGATTGAGTTCCGGACTATTTGCAGGCCATGACATTGACCTTATGTGTCTTTTTTCAAGGAATGTTTTCACAGTTTTTGCTCTATGGCAGGATGCATTATCATCCTGAAAAATGATTTCGTCATCCCCAAACATCCTTTCAATTGATGGGATAAGAAAAGGGTCCAAAATATCAACATAAACTTGTGCATTTATTGAAGATGTAATGACAGCCATCTCCCCAGTGCCTTTACCTGACATTCAGCCCCATATCATCAATGACTGTGGAAATTTTCATGTTCTGTTCAGGCAGTCATCTTTATAAATCTCATTGGAACGGCACCAAACAAAAGTTCCAGCATCATCACCTTGCCCGATGCAGATTCGCAATTCATCACTGAACATGACTTTCATCCAGGCATACACAGTCCACGATTGCTTTTCCTTAGCCCATTGTTTTTTCTGTTTAGGTGTTAATGATGGCTTACGTTTAGCTTTTCTGTATGTAAATCCCATTTCCTTTAGGCGGTTTCTTACAGTTAGGTCACAGACGTTGACTCCAGTTTCCACCCATTCGTTCCTCATTTGTTTTGTTGTGCATTTCCTGTTTTGGAGACATATTGCTTTAAGTTTCCAGTCTTGACGCTTTGATGTCTTCCTTGGTCTAGCAGTATGTTTGCCTTTAACAACCTTCCCATGTTGTTTGTATTTGGTCCAGATTTTAGACACAGCTGACTGTGAACAACCAACATCTTTTGTAACATTGCGTAATGATTTACCCTCTTTTAAGAGTTTGATAATCCTCTCCTTTGTTTCAATTGACATCTCTCTGTTGGAGCGATGATTCATGTCAGTCCACTTGGTGCAACAGCTCTCCAAGGTGTGATCACTACTTTTTAGATGCAGACTAATGAGCAGATCTAATTTGATCCTGCATCATGTTAGTTTTGTGTTATGATTTGGTAGCCAAGGAGGACAGCAGCAAAATAGGCTAGGCAACCAGACACCCACAGAGGTTGGTAACTAGCGGATTGCATATCCCTGAACTGACAAGCACAACTAGAAGTAGCCGTGGGACGTACCTACGATGACCTAGACGCCTCGACACAGCCGGAGAGTTAACTAAGCCTAAAGAGAGAAAAGGAAAAGCTAACTGCCCGGAGTAGAGCCCCAAAGGAATAGGTAGCCCCCAAACATATATTGGTGGTGAGACAAGATGAAATACAAACACAGGCAGAAAATAGAACAAGCAAATGCTGGGGCCCAAACTGTCTTAGATAGAACAGGACAGGAAAGAATACTGTCTTCAATCCAGCAAAACTCTAAGAAAAATTCCAACAAGTCTGATATGCAAAAATACTGAGACCACACGATCTCTCCCCCGCTAGATCAGAACTCTAGTGTGAACGGGTAGCAAACCAGCAGACACGGGAATAACAGGGAACTGGAAATACATAAACTGTCTCAGGTGTGAACAGGTAGCAAAACAGCAGATACTGAAATATCAGGGACTGAAAATACATAAACAATGGCAAATGTGAAACAGAGACCAGCGCAGGCCCCCACAGGGGAACCTGGCTGACCTAACTCCAGAAGGGCAGAAAACAAAAGGGAAAACAAATGCCACAAAAATAAGCAGCAAATAACTTATCTGAAAGTTGCAGGACAAAGCAGGAAGTAATCTGACTTCCAAATGGGACCAGGAAGAATCAAATCAACGGCAAGGATTATGGAAGGTTGCTCACTTATATCTCCCCAGTCAGTAACACCTGATTGCCAATCATCGCCCCCAGGTGATAGATTTCTGTTAGCAAAAACAGCTTCATTACTATCAGCAACCACCAGGGGAGCCCCAACTCAGAAGTCAGATTCAGAGTGTTCACAACAGTTTTGGGAATGAAAATTTACAGGGTGCTTCCATAATTTTTTCCCTCAGAATTGAGTGATTCCATAATTTTTCCCCTATGCTTGGTTAAAAAAAATAACCATTACTGACTACCACACTTTGTTTGTTCTTGATTTCTTTTAGTGTTTCTTAAAGCCAGAAAGTTGCCATTTGAAATGACTTCAGTTTTGTGCCATGTCTGTGATCTGTTTTTTTTTCAACAAAATAAAAGAACTGAATGAACATCCTCCAAGGCCGGTGATTCCATAATTTTTGCCAGGGGTTGTACTATAAACATGACAAAGAAAGTCCAGTCGGAGTCAGAAATTAAGATTTATGTATTTACATACAAGTCATTAAAAACAACATCACTATACACAAGGAAGATGAGGAACATGAGAGCGCGGGGAACACGAGAGTGCAGGGAGCAGAATTCACATACTGCAATAGTAGACAAATTTTTTGAGCCAAACTTGTGCAACCTCTCAATGCATCCAACAAAAAAGTCAGCTATTGAATAGAAAGTCCAGCAATGTACAACAGACGTCCATAGTGTAATATCCTGCAGGACTGATTATATGTTCTGTCTGAGCCGCTGTGGTGCAAACCTGAAAACAGAAAATGTAACCATCAAATAATCTAATCTAGTATATAGGGGCAGTATTATAGTAGTTATATTCTTGTACATAGGAGCAGTATTATAGTAGTTATATTCTTGTACATAGGAGCAGTATTATAGTAGTTATATTCTTGTACATAGGAGCAGTATTATAGTAGTTATATTCTTGCACATAGGGGTAGTATTATAGTAGTTATATTCTTGTACATAGGAGCAGTATTATAGTTGTATTCTTGTACATAGGAGCAGTATTATAGTAGTTGTATTCTTGTGCATAGGAGCAGTATTATAGTAGTTATATTCTTGTACATAGGAGCAGTATTATAGTAGTTATATTCTTGTGCATAGGAACAGTGTTATAGTAGTTATATTCTTGTACATAGGAGCAGTATTATAGTAGTTATATTCTTGTACATAGGGGCAGTATTATAGTAGTTATATTCTTGTACATAGGAGCAGCATTATAGTAGTTATATTCCTGTACATAGGGAGCAGTATTATAGTAGTTATATTCTTGTACGTAGGGGCAGTATTATAGTAGTTATATTCTTGTACATAGGAGCAGCATTATAGTAGTTATATTCCTGTACATAGGGAGCAGTATTATAGTAGTTATATTCTTGTACATAGGGGCAGTATTATAGTAGTTATATTCTTGTACATAGGAGCAGCATTATAGTAGTTATATTCCTGTACATAGGGAGCAGTATTATAGTAGTTATATTCTTGTACGTAGGGGCAGTATTATAGTAGTTATATTCTTGTACGTTGGGGCAGTATTATAGTAGTTATATTCTTGTACATGGGGCAGTATTATAGTAGTTATATTCTTGCACATAGGAGCAGTATTATAGCGGTTATATTCTTGTACATAGGAGCAGTATTATGTACCAGATTATGGATGACACTTACCCTTTATAATTACATTCACATCTTCTGTCATGGTGCAAATTTTCAAGTAACCATGCCCTGTATCTTGCTCGTCTCTGAATTAAATTGAAGGATGAAACAGACAATTAATGATGTACAACAAATACACGCTGCCCTTCCATGCCAACACTTCCTTTATTAATGAATATTCCATGTGCTATTACGAATTTGCTTTTAAGGTCATGAATCTAAAATGACTCAGTTTTGTGAAGTTCATCATCTCAGAGCCAAAGTGATGAGTTGAGTAACCAGCAAATCTACTTCTTTACCACCCTCATTTATGTTTTTATAATTTATTGGGAAGACAGGGTGGCTCTGGATAACGCCATTACTGTCCCGTGGTGCATATCTGCAGCCTACCCCGGCATCCATGCCCAATGAGCAATGTCTCCTCCTATTATAGAGGAAACATTTTATAGGATGATTAATTACTTACCACTCTACGATGGCGGGCGATCATAATTGTCAAGATGATCACAATTAGGAGAAACACAATCACTCCAACCACAACGGTCAACCAGAAGAGGGGGCTTGACATGAAACCTTGTGACAACTCTGATGAAAGAGGATAACAGATATTTATTGTCTTTTAAAGGGTCTCTTAAACAGGTCCATATTAATGACTGGGGTCTTTTGCACACAATGTGCATGGGTAACTGTACATGGAATCCTGGCAGCTCTTAAACAGGGCTTCCCCAGATGGACTTTACTCCAGCCATGCAACTCCGCATAGCAGGTGTCACAATCCATTTTTGGATTTGTGGCATCTCTGGTTCCACTCAGTTTAAACATTTTTCCATTCAGGCCAGAGGGGGTTAATGTCAGTTTTTCCCTGCTGGCAGTCTGGTGTAATTGTAGTGCTGCGGGTCAGCTGATGTGGGTGGTGACCACTCCCACCACCCTTTAAATGGTCACCTGATGCATCAGCTGACTGTTGGTGATACAGTTTCTCACTGGAAACCAGCCTAGCAGGAGCAGCTCTCTCTGGTGTCAGCCACATCTGGTGTTTGGAGTGCAGTTGCTGTGTTATCTGCGGTGTGGAGCTTAGCAGCGGTGTCTATAAGCTAAGTTATTATTTCCTCGTCCTTTTCTTGTTTGTCACTATCCCCTGTGTGGAAATATCTGCAGTGGCAAGGCTAGCACCCGTCGCTGGCCAGTGCACTAGCCAGGGTAGTGTTAGTTGACAGCAAGGGACGAGGTATCCTGATGGCGGTGGGGGGAAAGACCCACATAGGGCGTTAAAAGAATGCAGGGACAGGCTCAGGTTGGAGCTCAGGTGGTGACCATCCCTCATTCCCTATTGGTAGGGCCTTCTTCTCCCCTATGCCATCCCGTTGTGTGTGTGTGTGTTGTGCCGTTTTCTGACTGACCATCCGTTGGGTTGAGTCACACCGTGACAGTCACCCCGTGACAGCAGGTCTCAGAAAAACCTGCATTTACCTTTTAATACCCGCACAGGGATATGGATTAGCAGGGTCCCCTGGTTTACATCTACGGAGTTGCTGCTGGCCAGTGGAGCGAGCTGACAAAGGAGACTCAACAAGCAGGGTCAAAACCAGAGAGGACAGATTCGGGACACAAAAGCTAGAAATAAGGTCAGGAGATAAATAGGAGAGCAGAGTCTGAGTCAGAATTGACAAGCAAGCGAAGGGTTAAGTCTGAACATGGTTAGCATTGGTTATCAAGTAAGATAGATGAAGGTATCAGGGTATCAGAGGAAACCAGAAAAGGGTCAACATATATATAACTGGCAACTCAATGCAAACTGTTGGGGAGTATAAAGAAGATGTGGCCGTACCCAAGGATTCATTACTCTGCAATAACACACAGACTCCCTGGTTGGTCATCACCACTAGTCCCAGACAGGCCAATACACCTAGTCGGACCGTGCCAGCGCCGCCACGTGGTACCAAAAGCAATGTTTGTAGGGGCAGATTTAGACAAGAAGACCAAGAAGTCTTCTCATTCTCCGATATGTTTGCAGCTTACTCATCATTACAAAAATCACATTAGATGTTTGGGTTTTCAGGGGATCCACTGAATTTTGAATAGGTGGGCTTTTCTTGGTGTTCTGTGTGCTCTGAGACAATCAATCAGCATGTAGTCTGAGCGGGAAACAGAAACTGCAATTGCACCTCCTCCCCTCTGACAGCATGCTGCCTCAGGGAAAAAAGAAACTGCAGCTTCATCCTTTTGCCATTTCATAGCAGGGATGCAGTTTCATAAAGTATGAGAAAGAAACTGCAGCTGCGCCCTTTCCCCTCCCACAGCATGCAGTCTCAGACAGCACAAGAGAAACTACAGCTGCATCCTCTTCCCCTCTCATATCATGCAGTATCAGACAGCGCAGGAGAAACTGCAGCTGCATCCTCTTCCTCTCTCATATCATGCAGTCTCAGACAGCGCAAGAGAAACTACAGCTGCACCCTTTCCCCTCCCACAGCATGCAGTCTCAGACAGCACAAGAGAAACTACAGCTGCATCCTCTTCCCTTCTCATGTCATGCAGTCTCGGACAGCATAAGAGAAGCTGCAGCTGCATCCTCTTCCTCTCTCATATCTTGAAGTCTCAGACAGTACAAGAGAAACTACAGCTGCATCCTCTTCCTCTCTCATATCTTACAGTCTCAGATAGCACAAGAGAAACTACAACTGCATCCTCTTCCTCTCTCATATCTTGCAGTCCCAGACAGCACAAGAGAAACTGCAGCTGCATCCTCTTCCCCTCTCATATCATGCAGTCTCAGACAGCACAAGAAGCTGCAGCTGTGTGTAGCCCAGCTGTGACTGGAGCCACATGTCACCCAGGAGGATGCACGAAAGGTGAATCCATGATAACTTATAAGCACACAACACTTCACATTTTCCTGGTTCCACCAGAGGGAGCCCTTGAGACAGTAGTGAGATGAAAGCAGTCTAGCTGCGAGTTAGCTAGTCGTTGGTTTTACCTCAGAGAACATCTCAGAACGGCAGTTACCTCAGAGGAGCTGAGAGGGAGAGATAAGATCTCCTCAGAACACCGTAGAGAGACTCCTGTCAGATTAGCCTGAGGGCTGAGGAAGTCTGAACGAAATAGCTGACATCTACTGCTGCCTGTGCTTATGTTAAATGTGCGAGTAGGACGACAGACAAGTGGAAAAGGGAAAGAGAGAGTGACTGAGGAGAAATAGCAACGATAGCTTACCTCCACTCTGCACAACCGGACACCGGGTCCGAGCTTGCTAGTATCTTCACAGCTAGTGGGAAAAACCGGAGATCCTGGACCTCAAGTCGCAGGGGCCCAGCAGTGCTGATACGTAACTGAGGTTAGGAAGACGGGGGTCTGGCAGGTACCGCCATAGAGACACTGTTCTGTCCACAAGAAGACCTCATCACAAGATCAGCCGGGCGTAGCAAAGAGAAGGAGTTAAACTCTGTTTTATGCAAGTTAGAAACTCACACACATAAGGACGTAAGGAGGCCTTACACCTACTCAGTGATTACTGGACGTGCATCCTCCACCCTGACGGCCTCCCGGACGTGCCTGAATTTACACCAGTAAAGGTACCGAAAGAGACTGTCTTGTGTGTGTCTGCATTATTGCCCCTTCACCCCTACACCGCCATATACCTCGAGGGATCAGTCTTACCTGTGGAAGACTTAACACCTTGCTGCCCAGTAACAACCCCTCAGAGGATTCACCCTGCAGCGCTGGTCACTCTGATCAGAAACCACAGGTGGTGTCACGAACATTCTATCATCCCCTGTAAATATCCCCCTTTAGTGAGCGCCCAGGGCAACGAACCGAGCTGCGCTACCCGTGACATCCCCCAGTAAAGTGAACGGGCTCGGTGCCGAGTACCCCAAAGCCCTGGTACGTGCGACTCATCTTTGGCGTCACGAACAGGATCCGAAGCTCGCAATATGTGAGTCCTGTGTGCCTAAGTGGACTGTTTTGTGCAAAAAGACTGTTGCTGTGTTTTTGAGATTTTTGGCGCTATTTTCCGCCATTTTGCCACCATAATTCGCGCCCTGAGGCGCTGGTGAAGAAGGTGGGCGTGCATTCGTGGGCGTGCCCCCCCCTGTGGCGCAAAAGTAATGGGCGCCCTGTCTAAGTGCTATTATAATGTCCGTGCCTGCCCCACTGCAAGAGAGATCCGCCTCCTCTTCATCCTCTATGCTAAGAAGAGAAAGCGAAAGTCCCGTCTCCACGGAAAAATCCAGAGTGTTCCAGATGGAAGCACTGTCTGGCCTGGAGTGAGATGGCGGAAGGACAGGAGTCACTATGTGGAGGAATGGCGGTGCGCAGACCCCGTTCCCCTGAAGTGGTGCAGCCTGTACTCGAACCTTCCCCAGGTCGGGAGGACGAAGAAATGAACTACCGTGTGGAAGAAGTGAATGCGGTGCTGAGAAATATAGCCCGACACCGCGCAGAGATGGAGGCGATGGAGCAAAGCTGGCGTGCCCTGAAACAGCGGCTGCTGTGGGACCCACTGCTCTCCCCTCAAGATGCGCAATTGCCACCCGCGACACCACTGAACCAGCGGCTGAGGAAGAACCGGAGGCCGGCCCCAAAAGAGCTGATCCTGACTCCGCCGAGGACGCGGCGGGAGGGAAGGAGGCTGAGGAGGCCTTGCCCAGACCGAAATGCCAGCCAGGCCTGGAACCAGAGGCAGCAGCGGAATGCAGTCCCCGGTAGAGACGACGACGGAAGACACCCAGCCGCAAGTGATGGAGATCGACTGGGAGGAGATGGAGTACCTGGACGACGTGGAATACGCCGCCCAGAAGGAGAACGAGTGGCGACGCCGGGAGCATGAGCAGCGACAGCAGCAGGAGCAGCGAGAGGCGCAGCAGCTTCACCAGAGGTACCGGGAGCAGAATCTTGCGGACAAAGAGATCGTCCGGCGAGACAAAGGTACACTCCGGAACCGCGGCGCCAGGGGACGGTGTGTGACTCTAAGCTCCAGGGAGGTTGGGGTTACATACGCGAGCCCGGACTCTCTCAGAAGATCTTTGTTCATTGCTGTGACGTAGAGTCTTACCTGCTAAAAGGGGATGTTGTCACCTACACGCGGCACTGGGGTCTTAAGGGGTGGTATGCCCTGAATGTCTCCCGAGTCAGCGACCCAGTCCCTGAAGCCGGAAACGTACCCTGTGTCTCAGCGTCCCAGGCCCCAGCCACATCAGCGTCCGGCCGCGCACCTGCATCTTATTCTGCGTCCTATTCTGCATCTTATCCTGCGTCCTATTCTGCAACGCAACAGAGCGCAGCGATTGTTAGTGTGTCCCCAACTGAGCCACTACGTGTATCTGCGTCACAATTGGAAACGTTGCAGAGCACAGCGACTACTACAGCGATCCCTATTGAGCCAAATCTGTACTTAGAAGAGGCACCTGTAAGGCCTCCAGGAAATCGCAAAATTGAAAAGAGAACTGTGGATACTCAGACACTTGTAGCAGGACACGATCTCTTAGTGATGCGTTTCAGAGCGCACCGCATGCTTCCAGCCCCAGGTGTGGAAGGTGCCACTATGTTCAAAGAAGACCAGTAGGACCCAGACAGGGTTTACTGTTTTGTAAAAGTTTGCAGAAGAGTTGCACTTTAATGTGATATGTGAAATGCTATTTTGAAGGACTGCGTGGCTGAGGACTTTGCCAGCCCAAAAACTGTATTGTAAATAGTTGGCTCTCGGTGCCCCATCTTGGTTTTACGTAAACCATTCTACCTCAGAAGAAAAACCCGTATGGTGTGGCCTTGAGTGAGGTCTGCAGCAAAGAAGTCCTGCAGCCCACCGGACCACCGTGGGAGGTTTGGTACGGGTCCTCCACAAGAATCCTGTATTTATTGTGTGAAAGTATTTTGATATTTTCTATTTGCCATTTGTACACATTGTAATGTTTGAAGTATCCTTACCTCCCGCAAGGGATGAGTTATGTTTTGTTGTTATAAAAATTGTTTTCTTTTTCAGCCCGGGAGTGCTGATATTAACTAGGGGGGGATGTGTAGCCCAGCTGTGACTGGAGCCACATGTCACCCAGGAGGATGCACGAAAGGTGAATCCATGATAACTTATAAGCACACAACACTTCACATTTTTCCTGGTTCCACCCGAGGGAGCCCTTGAGACAGTAGTGAGATGAAGGCAGTCTAGCTGCGAGTTAGCTAGTCGTTGGTTTTACCTCAGAGAACATCTCAGAACGGCAGTTACCTCAGACGAGCTGTGAGGGGAGATAAGATCTCCTCAGAACACCGGAGAGAGACTCCTGTCAGATTAGCCTGAGGGCTGAGGAAGTCTGAACGAAATTGCTGACATCTACTGCTGCTGTGCTTATGTTAAATGTGCGAGTAGGACGACAGGCAAGTGGAAAAGGGAAAGAGAGAGTGACTGAGGAGAAATAGCAACGATAGCTTACCTCCACTCTGCACCACCGGACACCGGGTCCGAGCTTGCTAGTATCTTCACAGCTAGTGGGAAAAACCGGAGACCCTGGACTTCAAGTCGCAGGGGCCCAGCAGTGCTGATACGTAACTGAGGTTAGAAGACGGGGGTTGGCAGGTACCGCCATAGAGACACTGTTTCTGTCCACAAGAAGACCTCATCACAAGATCAGCCGGGCGTAGCAAAGAGAAGGAGTTAAACTCTGTTTTATGCAAGTTAGAAACTCACACACATAAGGACGTAAGGAGGCCTTACACCTACTCAGTGATTACTGGACGTGCATCCTCCACCCTGACGGCCTCCCGGGACGGGCCTGAATCTACACCAGTAAAGGTACCGAAAGAGACTGTCTTGTGTGTGTCTGCATTATTGCCCCTTCACCCCTACACCGCCATATACCTCGAGGGATCAGTCTTACCTGTGGAAGACTTAACACCTTGCTGCCCAGTAACAACCCTCAGAGGATTCACCCTGCAGCGCTGGTCACTCTGATCAGAAACCACAGATGGCGTCACAAACATTCTATCATCCCCTGTAAATATCCCCTTTAGTGAACGCCCAGGCAACGAACCGAGCTGCGCTACCCGTGACATCCCCCAGTAAAGTGAACGGGCTCGGTGCCGAGTACCCAAAGCCCTGGTACGTGCGACTCAGGTGCATCCTCTTCCTCTCTCATATCATGCAGTCTCATACAGCACAAGAATCTGCAGCTGCATCCTCTTCCTCTCTATCTTGCAGTCTCAGACAGCACAAGAGAAACTACAGCTGCATCCTCTCCCTCTCTCATATCATGCAGTCTCAGACAGCACAAGAGAAACTGCAGCTGCATTCTCTTCCTCTCTCATATCATGCAGTCTCAGACAGCACAAGAGAAACTGCAGCTGCATTCTCTTCCCCTCTCATATCATGCTGTCTCAGACAGCACAAGATGTTGCAGCTGCATCCTCTTCCCCTCTCATATCATGCAGTCTCAGACAGCACTAAAGAAGCTGTAGGTGTATCCTCTTCCACTCTCATATCATGCAGTCTCGGACAGTACAAGAGAAGCTGCAGCTGTATCCTCTTCCTCTCTCATATCTTGCAGTCTCAGACAGCAAAGGAAAACTGCAGCTGCATGCTCTTCCCCTCTCATTTCATGCAGTCTCAGACAGCGCAAGAGAAACTACAGCTGTATCCTATTCCCCTCTCATATCATGCTGTCTCAGACAGCACAAGATGTTGCAGCTGCATCCTCTTCCTCTCATATCATGCAGCTCAGACAGCACAAGAAGATGTGTGTGGCCCAGCTTCGCAAGGCACACCTGTCTCCTGGAAAATGCACAGGAAGGTAACTGTAAAGCTTGATATTCATTCACGCACACTTCTCAGCATTGCCACTAGAGGCATATCAGACTATTTAAGTAGTGTGACGTAGCAATAGTGAGTCATTCCAGTCAGTCTGTGCAGGAGGAGAGGAGACAGCACATTCTAGTCAGAGCTCAGTCTGAGCTAGACAGAAGAGATTCAAGTTCCTGTCTTTGGACAGAGAAGATCAGATTAGTCTTGGAGAGGAGAGAAGACTGAACCCACACAGAGCTTGTGTAGCTCATCTGATAAGAAAGTGGAGGCTAGTACGGGTGAAGTGAATCATCTTAGCCTAGTCAGAGCTACCCCTTAACCTGCTACTCAGAACAAGCTGTCTGTGTTCCTAAGAAAGTGGAAGGTGACTCTCAGAGCTACAGCGTAAATACAGTCTGACGAAGCGTCCTGTGAGCTGCTCTGGACAGAGTTCTGTGAAGGAAAGAAGGAAGGAATTACAGCAGTTATATCAACGAGTCAACTGAGAACAGGTCAGTGAGCACTGAAGGAAAGCTGACCTTTACACCATTGCTACACGTGCTTATGTTAAGGGCGAGAGCAGGGCGAAGGGCGAGTGGAGAAGCAAGAGTGACTAAAGGGACAAATCACCCTCACTCAGTTAACCGGACACCGGGTCCGAAGCGTTGCTAGTGTTTCATGCCTAGTAATAAGAAAACCGGAGGCCTTTCTGGACTACAAGTCGCAGAAGGTAGCCCTAAGCGCTGATACGTAACCGGAGTCAGGGAGAACAGGGACTTTGAGTCAAGTGCACGACAAAAGTAAGGACTTAGTTCTCTCAACATCTGATAATCAGAGACATAGAAGGCTCCACCACAATGTTGGCCGGGCGTAGTTGCTATTGAAAGAGTTGCACTGACTTTATGCAAGTTGTACTCACACACATTACAAGGAGAAAGGAGGCCTCTAACCTGCTCAACAGTTTTCCTGAATGTGCATTCTCCAACCTGACCAGCTTCCCGGGACATACCTGCAACATCTACAAGTAAAGGTATGGAAAGAGACTGCATTGTGTGTGACTGAATTCTTATCTGCACCCTGCATCACCACCATAGACTTTGAGGGACCAGTCCCACCTGTGGGGACTTAACACCCTAGCTGCCATAACATCCCCTCAGAGATCTACCTGCAGCGCTGGTCAATCAGATCAGAAACCACAGGTGGCGTCACGAACTACTATAACTACAATCCCCTGTAAATATTCCCCCATTGCATGACCGCCAGGGCCACGGACCGAGCTCTGCTGCCAGTGACAACTCCCATAACTTCCATGGGCTCGGTGCCGAGTACCCCATAGCCCTGGTACCACCAAAGTGGTGCGCGTCAGATGCAGCTGCATCCTCTTCCCTCTCATATCATGCAGTCTCAGACTGCACAAGAAGTTGCAGCTGCATCTGTGTAGCCCTGGTACACAATACCAGGAGGATGAGTGGAGAGGTAACAGTTAAGGTCTCTTCATGACATCGTGTACACTTCTGACACACCCAGCAGGGGTGTGGAAGGGAGTGATTTAGTCAGTCAGTGTCCGGACTTCAGAGTGAGAAGTCAGTTTCCTGTCCTTGGACAGAGTAGACGTGTCCAGTTTAAGTCTATCATCAGTTCAGAAAGTGGAGTCTGGTGTAGGTGTCTGTATACACCTTAGTCTAGTCAGAGCTGTGCCCCACTGGAAGAAAGACTGAACTATCTATTAAGAGACAAGCAAGGCGAAGGGCAAAGTGGAAGGAAGGTAATTGGAGAAGTGCTTTTGACTTGGAAAAGTCCTGCACGTTGCAACCGTTACTGGGGACCGAAGGATCACTATTGTACAGCATAGTGAAGAGAAAACCAGGAATCTACCGGACCCTAGGTCGCGGCAGACAAGCCCCTTATAGTCAGAACGTAGCTGGAGTCAGGGGGTGTGAAGACTTTGAGTTGTGCACGACAAGAAAAGGATTCAGCTCCTCGCAGGAAGCTTCTAACACAAATTTGACTGGCAGAACAGCTAAAGACTAGCTGGAATCATAGAGAGGATTACGCTTCAGGCTGTCGTACTCAGCTTCATTGGAAAGTAAAGGAGGCCCTAACTTGCTTATCTTTGCCTCAAAGCTCATCCTCATCAACCCATCAGCCTCCCTGGACCTGCCTTATCATCCTGCAAGTAAAGGTATGGAAAGACGTTGACTGTGTGAGACTGAGTTATTATTGCATGCCTGCACAATCCTCACTAACTACCGACCTGAGGGAAGAGTCCCACCTGTGGGGACCCGACATCTAGCTGCATCACCATCCCCTCAGAGATCTATAGCAGCGCTGTACAAATTACCAGAATACTACAGGTGGCGTCACGAACTTGTACATACATCAATCCCCTGTAAATATATCCCCAACATACGCCAGACCGCCCGGGCCACGACCGAGCCACAGCTACCTTTACAATCCCCATAGACTTCTACGGGCTCGGCTCTGAGTACCCCATTGCCCTGGTAACCCACAATTGTGGTGGCGGGTCGACACAAAAACTTGGCGTCACGAACAGATACGAAACTTGCAGCATTGCGAGCCCTGTGTGCCTGTGGAGTTGTTTTTGTGAAAAAAAAGGACTGTTTGCACTTTTGGCGCCAAAATCGCCATTTTTGTCGCCATATTCGCGCCCTCAGCGCTGGAGAAGAAGGTGGGCGTACCTGAAATGCGCGCAAAGTCTTGGACACGCCCCCGCTCTGACTCATCGGCAGGTCCTGCACAGGAAGTGAACGCTCTGACATCAGAGCGCCTGCGACGAAGGTCCTGTTCCCACTGCTGTGCCTGTGAAGTAGCAGCGTCTGAAACCGTAGCTCCGTTTAACCAAGGGGCGCTAAGATGTCACAACAACCGGCTGACAGTGCGGCCCCGGCCGGAGGCCCCATCCCGCACCGCTTGGTATGTAGCGCCGGATGGGGGCGCAGGCCCTGCACCCAGTCCGGTAGTCCGATCATGCCACTAACGCTCCCATATATGCCGGGGCGAAATGGCTTCCCCCATACAGCGGTGGGCCAGGACATTAGCAGGCTTCAAGCGGAAGTTATGCAGCATCCTAGAAATGTACTCCATGCCTGAGAGACAAAAAGCTGCTGTGCTAATAGGGCAGCTAAACGCGCTGCGTAGAGGGAAGTGGAGACTTGGATACGTTGATCAGGAGTCGGTGCCTGCGATCTTCTGAAGCTTCATGCCATATTTGAAGACCGCACAGAAACGGATCTCCGGATGGGCCCTTCTATCACTGTTCACACAGCCAGGTGACAGCATCCGGGACTATGCTTGCCGATACAGGGATCCCTGAGACCCTCAAGCAAATTAAACAATTAAATGCTATCGACGAGAAATAGAATGCTGAAAGAACAATTTATACAGGGATTGAGATCCCCAGAGGAACGCAGAACTGTAAATTGGTGGTCCTTAGATCATCCGGATGCTACCTTTGATGCCCTAAAGGAATGGCATAAAAGGGCGCGGCCCTGGCAAACCTGAGGTGTCCCCACCCAACATCATCAGGTGAAGTCACTCTGGAACGGCAGTAACCCCCCTGTTCCCCGCTATGGCAGAAACCAAAACGCAGGTGACACCTCCTGTTGAATTGGACTGTCTGCGCTCAGAGGTGCGCCAGCTGACTAAAAAATCTGGCCGCTGTGATGAGTGCCCTACAGCTGCGGAAAGAGGATGGAAGGAAGATCTTGTTAGCTGACTGCCCGGAGGATGTTCGTGGATACACCGGAGAGAAAGAAGACGTCCCCCCCCCGGAGGAGGACAACGCCACCCCCAGAGCAACCTCTGATAACACCCTCCTCGTCGAGAGATCATCTGTTTATCGCTGCAACCGGAAAGGTCATCTGTCTACACAGTGTCCCTTTAAACGGGCAGAACCTGGTTCCAAGGGCCAACACCCAGGAGAATACCCGTCAGGCCCCCTAGACTGGAACCGCAGGTATGTGGGCGGGCGACCCTACCTGTCTATAATTCAAGATGGTATTGCTGTTCCAGCATTGTTAGACATGGGTCCGGGGGGACCCTAATACTGATGCTCAATATACCAAGTATGGTCAATGGACAGTCTTAAACTCCGAGCCTTGACTTTACTGTGTATGCTTCTAATGGTCTCCTGTAGAAGTACTCGGAACAAAATGTGTAGATGTAAAGGTGGGCCGAGAGATTGGAAAGACCAAGGGTTTGGTATAAAGACTGTAAATGAGGAGAAACGGTTTAAATATCATTTTGGGTACTAACATTATCGGTAATTGCTTGGGAGAAGTTGTGTTCTTGCCCAACAGCTCGCTGAGATTGCCCGACCAAGGCAGAGAGGAGTAATCCAAAGAGAGATCCGGGCCCTGGTGTGTCAGCAGCAAGCGAAGCTTACCGACGGCGAAATTGGGTAATGTACGGGTCACTGACTCAGATCCTATTGTGATACCCCCAATGAGTGAAATGACATTTGGTGCAGGGCAGCCATAGGTCTGAGGGGACAGAATTACCAAGCGTAGTAGAACCCCACCATTCAGAACATAGACTACACTTATGACTGCTAGGGGAGTAGTAGAAGTGGAGAATGGAAGAGTACCGGTACGGCTTCTCAATTTGGGAGATGAATGAGGTAAAATTTACCCCGTTTGCAACCATTGCTAAATTCATGCTGTATAATAATTCTATTCTCCCGGCTGAGTCCTTAGACTCCTGTCAAATAGAGGAGGACAATGACCCAGCAACCCAGGTGGCGGAATGGTGTCACAACTCCATGTTGGGACGGACACCACTCCCGCTCACCAGAAGCAAGGGGTATTACGGGTGGTGCAGAGTATGCCAAGTGTTTAGCAAAATCCACTTGATTTTGGGACAATTAAGGGGTACAACATCATATCCCTACAGGCAGTCATCCTCCCATCAAAGAGCGGTTAGGCCCATACCTCCCAGCTCATTATCAGAAGCTAAAGAAATGTTGAATGATATGAAGAAAGCTGGGGTGATAAGGGATAGTTGTAGTCCCTGGGCAGCCCCTCTAGTTCTGTTAAAAAGAAAGATGGTAGTATGAGAATGTGTGTGGATTACAGGCAGGTGAACGCATAACACACAAGATGCATACCCGCTACCACGCATAGAGAATCATTAGCTGCTCTGAAAACGGCTAACTACTTTTCTAACCCTTGATCTGACTAGTGGTTCTGGCAATGGCTGTGGTGAGGAGGATCGTGAGAAAACGGCTTTCACCACCCCAATGGGGCTCTGTGAGTTCGACAGAATGCCGTTTGGGGCTCAGTAGTGGCCCCAGGACATTAAGAGAGTGATGGAAAACTGTCTGGGACAATCTCAATTTTGAAACCGTGCTGCATAACCTAGACGACGTATCGTGTATTCCAAGACATATGAGGACCATCATGAAGCACCGGCAGAAGTGTTTGAGTCCCTGTCCAGGTACGGGAATGAATTAAAACCCTCAAAATGCCATCTACTCAAGCAGAAGGTACAATACTTGGGGCACATCGTCAGTTCGGAGGAGTAGCGCCGGACCCAGAGAAAGTCACTGCCATCCAGAAGTGCCGGAGCCGAAAAACCTTAAGAAGTGCGACAGTTCCTGGGACTAACGGGTACTACAGGAGATTTCGTGAAAGATTACACGAAGAAGGCAGCTCCTTTACAGGACCTCCTGGTAGGACAATCCTTAAAGAGCAGAAACCCTCCCTTAATTGGGGTAAAGAACAGGCTGAAGCATTCCAAAAGATGAAAGAGATCCTGACAGGTGATGAGATCTTAAACCTATCCTGATTACAGCCAACCGTTCCTGTTGTACACGACGCCAGTAATGAGGGTGGGAGCCGTTCTCAGTCAGAAGCAGAATGGACAAGAAAAAGTTCATCGCATAATGCCAGCAGAAAACTCAGCCAACTGAAAGGAATCGGAAAATTATAGCAGCTTCAAGCTAGAGTTTTCTGGCGCTGGTCTGGGCCATTACTGAAAGATTTAAGACTATCTGGCCTCCAATAAGTTCACGGCGTACACCGACAACAACCCTTTAACGCACCTGGAAACCGCCAAGCTGTGCCATGGAGCAGCGATGGATGGCTCGGTTGTCCAATTATCAGTTTACTATCAAGTACCGGGCAGGTCGAAAGAATGCTAATGCTGATGCGTTGTCCCGAATGCCGCATGACTCTGACACGGAAGAAGAATCGGACGACCTGAAGAAATTGAGCTACCGCGTTCCATCGAAATGGGGTAGTCCCCTGAGCATCGAGTTCACAGAAAAGAGTATGGTGCAACATTAAATCCTTACCCCTCACAGCTGGAAAGAGACTCAGGACAGTGATCAGTGGTCAGCCGCATCAGGAGTTGTTAAGTCAGGAAGGCTCCTCTCTGGAAAAGGATGCCACTATGTCAGCCAAGCTCCTGTGGAACGAGAAAGCAGGTTGTTCCTATACCGTGAGAAGTTGTGCAGAAGATACTTCAACCCCAGAACCCATGAAATGGTCTGGCAAATCGTGGTCCCCAAGGCAGACGTCCAATGGTGTTGGAAGCGTACCACGATCAAGCAGGACACTTTGGCTGGAGGAAGCTGGAGACCCTTTGAGAAGCCGGTTCTACGGTAGGGATGCGCAGCTCTGTCGAGAGGTGGTGCGGAACTGTGGACCCTGTTGGTCTCAGAAGAAAGGACTACGGTAGTCAAAGGCCCCCTGCAACCTATCCGGACGACTCGTCCCTGGAGATTGTGGCCTTGGACCACGTCAAACTGTCGCCGAGTAGATCTGGATACTCAACGCCTTGACCATGGATGGACCATTACCCAGTTCCTGTGGTTGTTCCAGTGAAAGGACCAGACCGCAGTGACGGCCGCGAAGACCTTTCAAGCAAGCTTCTGCCAGACCGCATGGGTATCCCGAGCAAGTCTTAACCGATCAGGACCTGCTTTCGAAGCTGATTTATTCAAGGAATTCTGTCATATGTACGGTGCAAGAAAATAAGAACAAACCATATCACCCCAAAAACAACGGTCTTTGTGAAAAGATGAACCATAATTGTCCTTGACTTGTTGAGATCCATACCGTTGGAAGACAGGAATCGATGGCCGATTTACTACCTGATTGGTTGATTTGTACAAACCATATACGTAAGCTCAACTAAATGCACTCCAGCCTATCTTATGAGAGCAAGGCCCGGAAAACTACCAATTGATCTAGAACTTGGAGTGGTAGAACGGAGGCAGACGACGCTGTGAGAACTGGGACGTCAATCGGCAAGAGCAATACAGAAGATACAAAATCTGTGTGGAGGAAAGTCTCAATAAGGCACGGGAGAAACAGGAAGATGTTTACAACCGAAATGCTCCTGCCAAGCCTCTGATGCTGGAGAGGTAGTATTAAAAAGAAAAAAGAAAGATGCATAAACTGGATAATCAGTGGGGCAAGAACCCTACGTCATACAAGATCATAAATACGACACAAAAAGTTTGTGTCGTCAGTAAAGACGGAGGAAAGAACACAACCACGGTGTCCAGAGATCATTTGAAGTTTGTGTCCGAACACTTAAGAGTTGTGAAAAGAACCCGTCTCAATCAAAGAGAAAAAAAAGGAAGAGGTCATACACACCGATCGGGAGATTTTCTGCGGATTGGCCCCGACTGGGAGATGCTGTGATAATTCCAGTGTTGCAGTTTTTATCAGCCACAAGAGAAGTTCTACCTCCAGTTTGTGCCTGTGGTGCCAGTGAGCCCGCTCAGGAGTTACCCATCCCGCAACACCTCAACCTGTGGAACCTCAAGATGGATCATCTGAAGCAGCGCCCCATACTATGGGATCTCCTGGTGAAGCTGACCACACCGCCCAGCCATCAGTACGCTTGCCAGATCCATAGAAAGGTTAAGGCAGTTTCTAATAGTTTGCCGTTACGCAGTGCAAAGATCGCAACTTGTTATACCTTAAACTACACCACGTAGATCAGAAAGAATCACAAAGAGGAAATTACCCATTAGATATCAGCAGTGATTATAACGAATTTATGTGAACATTGTAAAAGTCTATATATATATATTTGTTTTTTCCCTATTATGTCTTCGTTTAACAATGGACTCAGAGGCTGAGGACTGAGCCAGCCCAAAAACTGTATCCTGTAAATAGTTGCACTAAAGTGCCTTCTTAATGGTTTCACATGAAACACTTGACTCACCTCTGAACCAAAAACCCGTGTGGTGTGGCACTGAGTGAGGTCTGGCATTTGGATGTCCTCAGCCCACCCAGGACCCACGTTGAAGGTTTGGTGCGGGTCCTTCACAAGTATCTTGTATATATATTATTAAATGCTACTTGATACTTTTGTATTTCTATATGTAAAATGTATTGTTCGTAAGTCAAGGTGTTCCACCTCCCG
Organism: Oophaga sylvatica; assembly: GCA_033576555.1. Taxonomy (NCBI): domain Eukaryota; kingdom Metazoa; phylum Chordata; class Amphibia; order Anura; family Dendrobatidae; genus Oophaga; species Oophaga sylvatica. The sequence goes on along the minus strand of JARQOD010006707.1, from coordinate 8,259 downwards.
GATGGGAAGATGTTTATTGTTTCAATGTTTTTGCATAAACAAAATGTCTTTGTATTTTTACAGCCCGGGAGTGCTGTCGTTTACAATGGGGAATGTGTAGCCCTGGTACACAATACCAGGAGGATGAGTGGAGAGGTAACAGTTAAGGTCTCTTTCATGACATCGTGTACACTTCTGACACACCCAGCAGGGGTGTGGAAGGGAGTGATTTAGTCAGTCAGTGTCCGGACTTCAGATTGAGAAGTCCAGTTTCCGTCCTTGGACAGAGTAGACGTGTCCAGTTTTAAGTCTATCATCAGTCAGAAAGTGGAGTCTGGTGTAGGTGTCTGTATACACCTTAGTCTAGTCAGAGCTGTGCCCCACTGGAAGAAGACTGAACTTCTTTAAGAGACAAGCAAGGCGAAGGCAAAGTGGAAGGAAGGTAATTGAGAAGTGCTTTGACTGGAAAAGTCCCTGCACGTTGCAACCGTTTACTGGGGACCGAAGGATTCCTATTGTACAGCATAGTGAAGAGAAAACCCAGGAATCTAACCGGACCCTAGGTCGCGGCAGACAAGCCCCTTTATAGTCAGAAAGTAGCTGGAGTCAGGGTGTGAAGACTTTGAGTTGTGCACGACAAGAAAAGGATTCAGCTCCCTCGCAGGAAGGCTCTAACACAAATTTGACTGGCAGAACAGCTAAAGACTAGCTGGAAATCATAAGAGGATTACGCTTCAGGCTGGTCGTACTCAGCTTCATGGAAAGTAAGGAGGCCCCTAACTTGCTTATCTGTTGCCTCAAAGCTCATCCTCCATCAACCCCATCAGCCTCCCTGGGGACCTGCCTTATCATCCTGCAAGTAAAGTATGGAAAGACGTTGACTGTGTGAGACTGAGTTATTATTGCATGCCTGCACAATCCTCACCTAACTACCGACCTGAGGGAAGAGTCCCACCTGTAGGGACCCGACACTCTAGCGCATCACCATCCCCTCAGAGATCTATAGCAGCGCTGGTACAAATTACCAGAATACTACAGTGGCGTCACGAACTGTACATACACAATCCCCTGTAAATATATCCCCAACATACGCCAGACCGCCGGGCCACAGACCGAGCCACAGCTACCTGTGACAATCCCATAGACTTCTACGGGCTCGCTCTGAGTACCCCCATTGCCCTGGTAACCACAATTGTGGTGGGCGGGTCGACACACATCCTCTTCCCCTATCATATCATTCAGTCTCAGACAGCACAAGAGAAGCTTAGCTGCATCTCCTTCCCTTTCATATCATGCAGTCTCAGACAGCACAAGGAGAAAACTGCAGCTGCATCCTCTTCCCCTCTAATATCATGCAGTCTCAACAGCAAAAGAGAAGCTGCAGTTGCATCCTCTTCCCTCTCTATCATGCAGTCTCAGATAGTACAAGAGAAACTACAGCTCATCCTCTTCCCCTCTCAAACATGCAGTCTGAGAACAGCACAAGAAGCGCAGCTGCATCCCTCTTCCCCTCTAGCTGCATGCTGTCTGTGAAAAAGAGAGAAGTTGTACTAAATCCCTTCTACTGTCTGTCATCACTCTGCACAGATTTTTTGGGGTGGATGTAGCCTGCAGGCAAAGAAAAAGGAACTACAGACCGCTGGACAGTAAGAAGCCATATCAAGTGATGCCATATGGGGTGCAGAGGAAGCAGAAGTCCTTCCTAGCCCGGATTCCTGCAGGGATTCAAAGACCCTTCTGCCCCATAAGATACCAGGATTATAAGTGGGCTCCTTGTAGGTGGGGGTTGCCGTGGTGCAGAGCTTTTATTGGGCCTCAGGAATCGGCACTAAATGATGTATTTGGTTATAGAATGATTTCTCACTTCACATACCCAGTGTCCAGGTTGGTGTTTAGCGAGCCTTTTTTTCCCCAATGAACACACCGCAGGTCCAGTTTCCAGTCGTCTTGGTGCAATAGTAATTTCTTTGGCCAGTTTTTCCCTTCCCGGGTGGTCCACAGATCTCGTAGCTCTTGTTTCATGCCGCCAGCAAAGCCTCCCAATTTTTCGATGGCAGTTTTGATGCGCACAGGAGAGTGACGTTCGACTCGCTAAACAATGTTATTGTGGGACGTGGACACTGGAAAACGAAAATAAAGCATAAACTCCCCAACTAAAAGCTCTGTGTCTGAATCTGATCGACAACTACAACTCCCAGCTGGAATCACCCTCCCGCCATCAGCCGCACCTGTGATGTTGGCCACACACACTTCTCTTTGCAGTTTTTTCCCCTTTCTCCGATCTTTAGAACAATCTCCATCTTATAGAGGCCGCTCTGCGGACTGCGGATGGAAGCGCTGAGATCCTGGGGGTCCAGACTTGGTTTGGCATTTTTGGGGCCAGCAGGCGGCCCCTGACGTGACGGTGAGCGTTTGCACAGGTTTGATAATACTTGATGTTTCCTTCTACAGCTCTGGCGTCATCCTGCAGAGGAGAATCCCGAACTTTGAAATTAAAAATGAAGGGGAGGGTTATGGGCTTCTTTCCGGACATGTACACAATGGCTGGAGAAGTTGTAAAACCTGCAAACAAAAAAATTGGAATATTACAAATCTGACCTAGGTCATCAATTCTGATAGAACAAGTAAAGCTGCAGTATAAAGCATGGGGACGGACAGAGCAGATTCACGGACCTCTGGAAATAGAGGAGTTCTACTTAGAATTGTACACACTGTAACTAAGTTGTGGTTACTTCTTGCAGTGTTTTAGCTACCCCCCCCCAAAAAAATAAAGCAGCTGCAGTATTGTCCATAGGTAGTGGACTAATCAGAGGGAAGCATCCCTTCCAAGAGTCCAATAGCTGTCAATCATTATGTAGGGACCGCCCCCTGGACTCCTAAGGCTCACGTTTTGCTGAACATTTCTTTCCACTACCTACATTTCAATCTGATGAGCCCCTCCTGTCCACACCTTGCTGCACATAGTTAGGACAAGTTGCTTACCAGGACAGGTTCCTTCAGATGATATATAAGCTGTTGGTCAGTAATATATTGTACTCACTAATTCAATCCTATTACCCTTGAGAGTTACAAAGAATTACAGATTCCTCACTCTTGCCCCACTGTTAAACATTGGTAGAGAATATAAGTCACAAAAAGCAGATAGGACTACCATTTTTTTTTAAAGTTTGCCGCCTTAGGTAGGGCGAAACCCACAGTCTTTGCTCAGTGTATATCTATATTTATGACCATATAGAAACTGTAAAAAAGAAATCTGGCGGTACCTTTCACACTGATGGCTTTAATAAAACATGTTTGAGCGCATCTTTCATCTTTATACAGCAGGTGTAATTCCCACTTTGTTCTATTAGTTAAGTTCTTCCACCTCCATTAGGCCCATCTGAAATCTTTATGCCATTTTTTAACCAAAACACATCAAAATTCCTTTCAGGGGAGGACTTCATGCTTAGTTTAAGGTTTTCGGACATCAGGAGGATATTGGAAGGTTCTGCTGAGACTAAAAAAAACAACTGTTAATTTTGAGGATAAGAGTGATTCACCATCTATAGAAAAAATGTTGCCATTTTCACACTGGCCAGTAAGCCTAATACTAGACTCATACTTCCGTGCTTTTCAGCAGTAACAACGACCAGCATAGACTCTTGTAAAATACTTCCATAGAAGTATTTTCTAGGCATGCTGTGATCTTGGCGCTGGTCAAGTGAAGAGAGCTGGAAGAGGGAGCTTTGACATCACATATTGTAAATAGTCATCCTGTGTTATCTACCTTATATGGAGGTGTTATCAGTCATTGTACAGGAGGAGGAGGTGAGCTGTGACATCTCCTATTGTGAATGGTGGAACCTGTGTTATCTACGTATATAGAGGTGTTATCAGTCATTGTACAGGAGAGGAGGGTGAGCTGTGACATCACTATGTGAATGGTGGTTCCTGGGTTATTTACTGTATATATATGTGTTATCAGTCATTGTACAGGAGGAGGAGGTGAGCTGTGACATCATCTATTGTGAATGGTGTTCTGTGTTATCTATGTATATACAGTTGTTATTGTGGCGCCCCTTAGGCCAGTCGCCACAGAGGTACTGCATCTCAGCCAGAGATGTGTATCCCATCTTTCAGGTAAAGATGGAAACACTAAACCTGCTCTGACAACACTGCATCCACAACACACTAGCTCAGTTCCTCTAGCATGCCTGCAGCTAGCAAAGCGTGTCAGATGGTGGTGGAGCTGGGTGGGTCAGAGCAGGAGTTAGAGGGAAGTAAGGGAAGTCTTCCCTTAGGGGAGGAAGAAGACAGATGTGCAATAGGACAGGGCCGCTCCAGTTTTTTATGGGCCCCAGGCGAAAGAGCCTCAGAGGGCCCTTTAACACAGACCACAATTCATGATGCACAGATACAGCAGAGAAATATGGGTACGTACAATGCCAAATACTTCACTTCTTCCATTACATGACTGATATCTATTGTAATTGTTACAATAGCTCAAAAAACGCCAATCCTCAAGCGCACAGAACAGACTGGACAGTACAGTCCTCCTACAATATTATGGCACCACAGTCTCCCCCTCATCACCCATATAATACCCCATTGCAGGATGTCACCCCCCCATATAATGCTCCATACAGAATACTGGACCCAAAATAATGCTCCATACAGAAATACTGGACCCAAATATAATGCTCCATACAGGATACTGGTCCCATATAACGCTACATACAGGATACTGTCCCATATAATGCTCCATACAAAATATGGAGCTCTCCTCTGCGCTGAACTGCGTTCTGCGCTGTTAGGCTCAGGAAAGGGCGCTGTGGAAAGACTCCCCATTATCATCCATGATTTCCTCCTCATCATCATCATTGTCTCCCCATCATCATCTGGCCTCCCCATTATCATCAATGCCTGCCATCATCATCATCTCCTCCCCATCTCATCAATGCCTGCCCATCATCATCATCTCCTCCCCATCATCAATGCCTGCCCATTATCATCATGGCCTCCCATCATCATCATGTGGCCTCCCCATTATCATCAATGCCTGCCATCATCATCATCTCCTCCCCATCATCATCAATGCCTGCCCATCATCATCATCTCTCTCCCCATCATCAATGCCTGCCCATCATCATCACTCCTCCCCATCATCAATGCCTGCCCATTATCATCATCTTCTCCCCATCATCATCAATGCCTCCCAATATCAGCAATGCCTGCCCACTCATCACACACAGACAGCACCACAGCACACAAGCACTCTCTCACATACATACACACACACATACAACACACACACACAACACAAAGCACCGCACTACATACACACAGACACACACACACAGAGACACACACAGAGACACACACACACACAAAATCTCACCCGTCCACCTGTCATCACGGCGCTGCTGTGAAGAAGTGCCGCCGCCCCCTGGAGCCCGGAGCTGCGGCACGGAGGCACGGGAGAGGTAAGATATTGTGCCAGCAGATGCCGGGGCCCTGAGCGGGCGGGGGGGGGCCCAGTGGCGGCTCTGACACCGCTCTCCTCCGCTAAACGGGCCGGGGGTGCCAGACGCGAGTGGGCCCCCCCGCCTGCTCAGGGCCCCGCACTTGCCCGGGTGTGCCGGGTGCGTCACCGGGCCCTGCATAGGCAGCTCTCCCGTAGGGAGAGGGAAAGAGATAGAAACATGCAGCAGGCTCCAAGTCCTGAGGAGCTGCTCACAGAGAGAAAGAAAGAAGGAAGGTTCCCGTAGGGAAAAGGGATTTCTCAAGACAAACGGCTGAGCAGAAGGCTACCTGTGGGGCTCAACTGCAGGCTGACAGATGTCAGCTGGGAGAATCCAGGTCGCAGAAGGGACTTGGCCCTAGCCTAGTTGAGCGTACAATAGGACTCAGCTAGCAAGCTGATATCTGTGACAACTTTAGGGTTCACAGCCACAACCACAAGCATCTTCTCCGGGAAGGAAAGCTATATAGAATCAAGGAAACGCTTGTTCACGTTGTCCTACAGGATTCGTAGCTACCGGACTGGGACAACTGCATTGTGAGGTGCTGGGAAGTAAGAAGGAGTGGGAACCAGCACAGTGAGACGGCCAGGAAAGGCATATACTGACAGGGGCTTTGGACTGGTGTTCTCCATCCACCTGGGAGGTGGCTGGGCTCCATACTGGAGATTGTGGCACAAGCGGGCACTGTACTGCTTGCACCTGAACTGTGAGTAAAGCCTTGAAAACTGCATCTGACTGTTCCTCAAGGTCTTCATGCGGCACCCACTACACACTCAACATCCCCCAGCACCATCACTCTCTTTACAACAGCTCTCTGCCCTGGGACAACAAGCTCACCTGTGGGAAGCTTTACCAACTCTGCTGCATCACACCATCTGTCCCAGAGGATCTGCACTGCAGTGGGTGGTCACCTCTGACCAGAAACCACAGGTGGCGTCACGAACACTTCAATGCCAACTCTATTCATCCCCTGTAAATATTCCCCTTTTTATTGGACGCCCAGGCTACGGACCGGTCACTGCGCCGTGACACATCCGGCCCGGTAGGCGAGTATCCCACTGCGCTGGCGGGATCCATTATCAGCTATTGTAATTCTGCCTGTGATAATAATGAGACTCCCGAGACGTTATCTGTACAGAGCAGGAAGTAGGAGTCTTATTAAGTTTAGAGGTCAGTGTGAACATTCCGAGATTTTGATTTTTTTTTGGGGGGACTAGTGTAAGAGGCCGCCGGACAAGTCCTGGAGGGGAGATATGTGTCATTGTGGCTATTAGCTGCGGTGATGTATTTTGGAAGCAATGCTCCAGACATATTGTGCTGAGAGAGTTATTTGGCCAATCCAGGGCTGGGTTTTATGGCGGCATAAGAGATAGGTGGGAATGACCGCTCACATATCCCAACCCCAGGGGTGGGTTTGGCTAATAAAATGGAGGCCAAATGCCTCATTCAGTGTCTGAGGCTGGAGGTGTGGAGACCTCCATTGTGGTGTGCTAACGACACTGACCGACCTGAGCCCTCAGTGCTACATGGACTGTTTTTCTGTTTGTTTTTTCACTTGTGCCAGAAGAGGCTGTTCCTTGTTTTTTCCTATCCAGTGCAGTTTATGCAGTTTAATAAACTTTCAACAATACTGCTTCCCATGCCTACCTCAACCGCAGCTGAGTGAGTACAGACTCCAAACACTATAATATTGAAATTACAGAGAGCCCTGCAGAGCACAGCTGATCGCGAGGGCCCAGCAGAGCACAGCTGATCTGGAAGTACAGCAGAGCACAGCTTATCATGGAGTCCAGCAGAGCACAATGATCACGGAGGGCCCAGCAGAAGACAGCTGATCGCGGAGGCCCAGCAGAGCACAACTGATCGCGGAGGGCCCAGCAGAGCACAGCTGATCAAGGAGGTCCCAGCAGAGCACAGGTGATCGCAGAGCACAGCTGAATCGCAGAGGTCCCAGCACATCCCAGCTAATCATGGAGGTCCCACAGAGAACAGCTGATCATGGAAGTCCAGCAGAACACAGCTGACCGCTGAGGTCCCAGCAGAGCACAGCTGACGCTGAGGTCCAGCAGAGCATAGCTGATCGCGGAGGCCCAGCAAGAGCACAGCTGATCGCGGAGTCCCAGCAGAGCACAGTGATCACGGAGGGCCCAGCAGAGCACAGCTGATCACAGAGGTCCCAGCAGAGCACAACTGATCACGGAGGTCCAGGCGAGCACAGCTGATCGCGGAGGCCAGTAGGCACAGCGATCGCAGAGGGTCCCAGCACAGCCCAGCTGATCCAGATTCCCAGCAGACATAGCTGATCATGAAGTCCCAGCAGAGCACAGCTGATTGCGGAGGTCCCAGCAGAGCACAGCAGATCGCGAAAGGCCCAGCAGAGCACAGGTGATTGCAGAGCACAGCAGATCGGAAGGGCCCAGCAGAGCACAGCTGATCACGGAGGTCCCAGCAGAGCACAGCAATCACGGAGGTCCCAGCAGAGCACAGCAGATCGCGGATGGACCAGCAGAGCACAGCTGATCACAGAGGGCCCAGCAGAGCACAGCTAATCATGGAGCGCCCCAGTAGAGCACAACTGATCACGGAGGGCCCAGAAGAGCACAGTGATCCGGAGGGCCCAGCAGAGCACAGCTGATCGCGGAGGACCCAGCAGAGCACAGCTGATCACGGAGGGCCCAGCAGAGCACAGCTAATTATGAGCGCCAGTGAGCACACTGATCACGGAGCGCCCAGCAGAGCACAGCGGATCGCGGAGGCCCAGCAACCCCGTTGTCCGGAG
>JARQOD010006706.1:0-41808 GCA_033576555.1 Oophaga sylvatica | reverse complement strand
TTTTACTTATTTTTTATGTTTTTAATGCAGTAAAAATCAAGCACACCATTCTTTTTAAGCCATTTACCAATCCCCATCCCCATAAATAATCTGATTGCTGTATTGTGTGAGTTGTTACAGTTACAGGGACACCAAATACTGTATATCCATATTATTTGCTGATTTGCTGTTTTTTATTTTTAAAAAAGCACACTAAACATGACATCATTGTTTTTTAGGAATTTTATATAAGAAGAGTAATCTTTCTTTTATTCTCCCTCCAGAATACAGAGACATAGAAGTACACTGTAGCTACAGTATGTGTGGGCTGGTAAAGAGCAGGGTTAAATACGGGTATCTGTAGTCAGAAGAAAAAATTTAGCTACATACGCAGTAGCTGTAAGTAGTGCAGCTAAGCAGATGGATTAAGGGGTCCAGGTTTGATGCCAGTGTTGCACTCTACAGGCAGGACTCTACAGTTAGGTACCCAGTTTGGAGTTCCATTTCCTGCTGGAAAACTTATTGCAACTAGATAATTCTAGAAGATGAGCACCATCAATTATATACAATAAAAAATATTTTTTATCTACTAAGAAAATTCTATTAAATTACATGACCATTTTGTTTTGTATATTGTGAGATATTTAAACCCCCGCTCTGAATGGGCAACCAAGTAAACCATAAAAAAAGACTAGACACTACAGTTTGGAAGCATTTTTTATTATGACAATGTAAAGCTTGAATCAATTTCAGTTATATAGTTAAATATCAAAATAAATATATAAAGACATTTTATTATATTTTATTTTAATGAGATTGCTTTTCTGAGTTAGATTCTAATTTTTCAATTAGCAATTAGAAGCTGAAATTCGTCAGAAAGCCTTACGTGATGCTCGAGATGATAATTACTGCGCTGGAAGTGGGGGGACATTTATGAGGAGATTGAAAATAGAGAGAGGAGGAGGTTGAGTTAACAAATAGTCTAAAATGTTACGAGAATGATTGTGTTCTGTAATCAGGCCTCTGATATGAATCTAATTAGACAGAGAAATCAGGAAAAAAAAGAATGATTAAAGAATGCATTATATTTAGATGCCTGTGGGTTATAATTTGGATTTTAAAACAGAGTTAAGTTTTGTGTAGCATTCACAAATTTGAAAGAAATTATTTAATAGTCTTTTTATGCAGAATATGATAAAATTGTTGTTTCTGTATACCAAGATAATTAGAAGAATAGTATAAAATTATGACTTTAATAAGCCATTGTGGCCACTATTCATATAGATGGGAGCCAGTTATACATGCATATGGATTGGAACCTCAATGAGGTACAATAGGTAAAATCAATTAACTAAAGCAAAAATTTTGCTCATTTACAAACATAGTGAATAATATAGAAAGACAAACCTATTGCTTAAAAAAGCCTTAAAGAAGGTATTCTGGATTTTTTTGCATATATAATTCTATTTCAACAGCAGTATAATGTTTCCTCCAAGCTCAGTTGCATTTGTACTTACTTCTACTCCACCATTACCTACAGTTTGAAAATGTATTCTCAGTAACATACTCAGTCTAACAAATGCTCTACTTTGTAGATAGGATTCGGTATCTGATTTCCTAAGATTTGCAAGTGACATAATTGCTTCTCAGATCAATCTTCAGTCATACAGTGGGGGAAATAAGTATTTGATCCCTTGCTGATATTGTAAGTTTGCCCACTGACAAAGACATGAACAGTAGCGATATTGCTCGATATCTAAAAATATCGTATCGAAATTGTATCGCCGATAGCACTAAATATTGTCGATATCCGATTCCGATTCCGGAAGTCCAATGTAAGTCTATGGGAACAAAATATCGAAATTAAAAAAAAACATTCTTGCCTTGTTGGTTAATTATACATGAAGGAAAACAACAAAAACTAATGTAGAATGTATTGGGGGAGGTTGAGGAGACAATAAAGGCATACATGTTTAACCCAATGCATTGGAATAGCATTAATATATTTTTTTTTGGAAATACGTTTGGATTGACTAACAAATTGACAATGTTGTTAACCTTTTTTCTATTTTGGCAAATATGTATGTTTCACAAATTCCATGCTCTTCACCTTTTTAACTTTTGCCAGTGCCACACTTTCTCCTTCATAATCTTCAGCAGCAGCATCATCTTTCTCATCAAATTATTCTTCATCTTCACCTTCTTAATCTTCTTCTTAAACTTCTTGCTATTCATGTTTTTGTTTACATTACTCATATTGTTATTATTAAACTAATTAATCTTCTTCATATTCAAATTCTTCATCTTCTTCCTCTTCATCTTCTTCATCATATTCTTATTTGTGACAGAGATTCCTGTACTTGTAATCTGTAAAAGTATGAATTGTTCATCCTTCCGTTCTTGCTGTCACAAAAGATTTAAATTACAACAGTATTTGTCCGTGTTCAGTTTAGCCTGCAGCAGCAGGCATTTTCCAGGGGCACCACGAGGAGGAACGGACTCACCCCCATACACTGCTTAGTCTTCTTCTGCTTAGAATTTAGAGCATATATTTTGCTCTTCATTTTGGTCTTATACTTCATGTTCTTCTGTTTTTTGATCTTTTGCTTATTGTTCTTCTGTCTCTTGTTCTGTATCTTGTAGTTTGTCTAACCTTCTTTGTCCTGTTGGTATCTTTCTGGGTAATCTTTTATTTTTCTTGTGATGTGTTCAGGTGGTTGGCTTCATGCTCGTCGTCCTTGTTGTCGTCATCTTCTTCTGGGTGGTCTTTAATGTCGTCTAATTTCGAACAGCTGACGTTACTGGAACCTGAGGGATCAGATGGCAAGAGACAATGGAAGTATAGAGGACAGCATGACTGTCGGACCCATGGACGGTAGCAGAGGAAAGAGCAATTTCACACCGGTACCAGCTGATCTTACTGTGACACGGTTATAAGCGGAGGTACCTGTGCTCCAAAGCACTACCAAGGACAGAGACTTGCTGGAACTCGGTACGGAGATGGAGGCACTAGGCAAGGCACTGGGAGAACCACTGACGGTACTGGACCCGGACGGGTAGCAGAAGGAAAAGAGGCAATGTCACAACCGAGTACCAGTGACGTTACTGTGACACGGTTACTAAGCAGGAGGTACTGTGCTCCAAAGCACTACCAAGGACCAGCAGACGTTGCTGGAACTCGGATACGGAGATGGAGGCACTAGGCCAAAGGCATGGGGAGAACCACTTGACGGTACTGGACCCGGACGGGTAGCAGAAGGAAAAGAGGCAATGTCACAACCGAGTACCAGCTGACGTTACTGTGACAGGTTACTAAGCAGGAGGTACTGTGCTCCAAGCACTACCAAGGACAGCAGACGTTGCTGGAACTCGGATACGGAGATGGAGGCACCTAGGCCAAAGGCACTGGGGAGAACCACTTGACGGTACTGGACCCCGGACGGGTAGCAGAAGGAAAAGAGGCAATGTCACAACCGAGTACCAGCTGACGTTACTGTGACACGGTTACTAAGCAGGAGGTACCTGTGCTCCAAAGCACTACCAAGGACCAGCAGACGTTGCTGGAACTCGGATACGGAGATGGAGGCACCTAGGCCAAAGGCACTGGGGAGAACCACTTGACGGTACTGGACCCGGATGGGTAGAAGAACGCACCCATGAAAATGTAAGTTGACAGGACGCAAGCCGTCCGCAGTTACCGAATCACACAGTCCTACAGTGGGTGCTTATCCTATTGTCACAATGGAAACCGCCTTTATTTACATATCCCACAGCACACATAGGAATCACCTAAACTGCAGGCACCATAGAGTCGGCTAACCCGAATGCAACACGACAGCACAACTTATTGGAGGATAATTGACGTTCACACTGCCAGGAAACAGCTGTCGTGCTGTAACCAGGCTGGCCATGAGTCAGTACCCCTGCCAATTACTTACGAGCAACAAATGGCGGTGTTGTAGCCCAGGGAGTACAGTTCAGGTGGTAGAAAGATGAACATAACAGGAGACGTGGAAAACGTTGCCAAACAGTTATTTAATCTTAAAACGGACAGGCAAATTCAGGTGAGATCCATGCCTTGTTCATTTTCAGAAAAGTAAGCCGGTCTACATTCTCTGAGGATAGTCGCATGCGACGGTCTGTTACTACACCACCTGCAGCACTAAAGACACGCTCAGATAATACACTGGCAGCAGGGCAAGCCAGCACCTACAATGCATACTGGCTAAGCTCTGGCCATGTATCCAACTTAGAGACCCAAAATTTGAAAGAGGAAGAGGCATCTGGGAGTACACTTAGAGGGAAAGCCAAGTAGTCTGTCACCATCTTACGGAAACGTTTCTTCCTGGTGACTGGAGCCGTCTCGGATGGTGTAGACCTTGCTGGCGCTGTCACAAAACTTTGCCACATTTGTAACATACAGTTCTTGCCCTGTGCAGAGGTGCTGCTTCTGCTCCCTCTTGTTGTAGAGGTGTCTACACTGCCTCGACGCACAGAGCTGCTTTGTAAAGCAGCAGCAGTAGCAGCAGCAGCTCGCTCGGCTGGAATGTACAACAGTATGGATTGCACCAGTGTGTCTTGGTACTCCTGCATTTTACGGTCCCGGTTCACCGGTGTGATGAGGGTTTGTAAGTTGTCCCGGTAGCGAGGGTCTAGGAGGGTGTACACCCAATAATCTGACGTGCTGAGAATGTGGGCGATGCGGCGGTCGTTTCTCAGGCACTGAAGCATGAAATCAACCATGTGCTGCAGACTCCCAACTGGCCAACAAAGGCTGTCCTCTGGAAGAGGCGTCATCTCTGTCTCCTCTGCATCACCCCACCCTCGCTCTACATACTGACTAGAGCGTTGTGTACCTCCCTCTGTAGGGATTTCTTCCTCCTCCATTGACTCCTCCTCCTCCTCATCCTCCTCACAAAGTGAGCCCTGCCCAGCCCTTTGTGAGGAACGACGTTGCGCTGACTGTCCTGAAGGTAATTGAATTTGTGACTCCTCATCCTCCACCTCTTTCAAAACCTCTTCCTTTAGTGCTTTCAGTGATTTCTGAAGCAGGCAGATAAGGGGTACAGTCATGCTGACTAGTGCATCATCTGCACTCGCCATCCGCGTTGAGACATCAAACGCACGCAAAACGTCGCAGATGTCGTTCATAGAGGCCCACTCAGTAGTGGTGAAGTGTGAACGGCGCAAATTGCGAGTTGATTGCGCCTGTTGCAGCTGATACTCCATTACTGCTGGCTGCTGCTCACACAACCGCTCCAACATATGTAACGTGGAATTCCACCTGGTGGGTACGTCACATATGATGCGATGTTCAGGAAGGCGAAATCTGACTTGCAGAGCTGCAATGCGCGAACTGGCCATGCTGGAACGTCGCAAGTGAGCGCACTCTAGGCGGACCTTGTGCAGCAGTGCATCAAGATCCGGATAGTCCCTCAAAAAACTCTGCACGACCAAGTTGAGCACATGTGCCAGACATGGTATGTGAGTGAGGTTGCCAAGGCCCAGAGCTGCCACCAGATTTCGGCCATTGTCACACACTACCAAGCCTGGCTGGAGATTAGCTGACAAAAACCACACATCGCTCTCCTGCTTGATGGCATCCCAGAGCTCCTGCGCTGTGTGGCTTCGATTCCCCATGGGAATTAATTTCAGTACGGCCTGTTGACGTTTGGCCACGGCTGTGCTCATATCGGTCGCAACAGGTAAGCGTTCACGGGTCCATGTGGAGGTATACCGTGACGGCTCGTGCAGCGATGATTCTGAGGAACTGGAGTAGGAGGAGGAATCAATGTGCACAGACTGGATTCCTGCAATCCTTGGAGTTGGCAGAACACGTACAGCGCCACTGGCAAGATCTGTACCCGGCTCCACAACATTGACCCAATGGGCAGTGAGGGAAAGGTATCGTCCCTGGCCATGGGTACTGGTCCACGCATCGGTGGTCAGGTGGACCCTGCTACTGACGGTGTTTAGTAGCGCATGTTTAATGTTTCCCTCGACATGTTTTTGCAGAGCAGGGACAGCTTGCCTGCTGAAATAAAATCGGCTTGGCACATTATATTGTGGGACTGTCAATGCCATAAAGTTCCGAAACTGTCAGTCTCCACCAGCCTGAATGACAGCATTTCAAGGGACAGGAGTTTTGCAAGGCCAGCATTCAGAGCCTGTGCTCGTGGATGGTTTGCCGAGTATGGCCGTCTTTTATCCCATGCCTGTGTTACCGATGGCTGTTTTTTGTTCTGGGAGTGTGACGATGACTGTGAACTTGCTGCAGTGGGTGGAATAACAGTTTCTCTATGGACAACAGTGACCGAGGTTCTTCCATGGAGATCCTGTGAGGAAGCCGAAACAGGTGTGTGAGAGCTGGAGGTAGAGGCTCGAACATGACCTAAAGATGTAGGTGCTGCTGTAGGTTGGCCTACATCTCCAGTGTGTCTTTGGAACTCAGCTACGTGCGTTGTCCGTACATGTGTCCACATATTTGTGGTATTCAGGTTCCTGATATTTTTACCTCTTTTAACTTTTTGCTTACACAGCTTGCATTGAACATAGCAAATATCATGTACAAGTCTGTCAAAAAAGGACCACGCACTGCAAGTCATGGGAGCGCCAATTTTGACAGTTCTAAGAGAACTGCTCCCAACAGGTGCCAAACTGGAGGCTACAGGCAAGCGAGTCTGCAGCCTACCTCTCCCTCCTCTTTGTACCGTTGGGACAATCTCTTCCTCAGAGCTGCTCACACCACCTTCCTGTTGCTCACGCCATGTTGGGTCTCGGACTTCATCATCTCGACTACCCTCTTCCAACACCTGCTGCTGTTGGATGGTCTGGGCAGCACCATGCTCCACAAAACCTGGCACCTGAGTCTCATCATCATCATAAGATGCGTTCTGCGGTGTGCTGTCCATCGGCACTGGCTCATCCGCCTCTTCAGATTGAGAGAGACACAGCTGTTGCGCATCACTGCATACTCCCTCTTCTTCAAATTGCAGAATGCTGCTTGCCTGTGCCCGTGTTTGCGAGCCAACAGATTCTGAGAACAGAAGCAGAGACTCAGCTGGCTCCTGTACAGAACTCTCTGACTGCCTTGGCAATTTGACAGGCGGTGAACAGACAGATGGTTGCTCAACAGTGTTGTGTTCCTGAGAGGAGGTGGAAGGAATTGAAGTCGATGCATTGGCTGCCATCCAACCAACAACGGCTTAAATTTGTTCTTCCCGCAGCAGGGGGGCACGCCGAGCTCCTACCAAAGTGCGCATAAAGGAACGCTCACGGGGATAAATGGTGGATGCTGTGTCACTGAGGGCGGCAGCAGACACAGAATTCCCACGTCCTCTCCCTGCTGAAACTCCACGGCCACGACCACGTGCCTTACTCACTGACTTCTTCATCTTGGTAGATTGATAAAGAAAGTCAGAAAAGTTATAAGGCCTAAGTGTGGTTATTACGCAGAGACTGAAGTGAACACTGAAACACAACTGTTCACAATCTGTGAAAGGCTACTTTTTTGTCTACTTCTATAGTGTTTGCAACCAATGTATTGTATACGGATGGAAGCGCGTCACACTAATAGATTATATTTTAAATGGAATGGAGCAGAACCAATTGGAGATAAATGAAAAGGATGAGCCACTGAGACACGCTCAGCAGAGTACAAGCAGCAGTGCTTGAACAAGTAACTGGAGTGTGATGTGCACTCAAAAAATAAAAAACACAGACTGAAGTGAACACTGAAACACAACTGTTCACAATCTGTGAAAGGCTACTCCTTTGTCTACTTCTATAGTGTTTGCAACCAATGTATTGGATACAGATGGAAGCGCGTCACACTAATAGTTAAATTGCATGGAGCTGCAAGAATTACACTGAAGGAAAAAAAAAATAGTCTGTGAGTGACAGGTGCAGATGCCTACAGACAGCGTTGCATGCAGAGCAAACTGCAGCGTCACCTGCACTCACACACACCTTGCAGAGCTGTTAAAACAACACTGCAGGCAAAAGGAAGCTTTACACAGCGGTTGGTGCTAGCCTGCCTACAGCACAGTACACTAAATCGCAATCTCTAACTGTCCCTCAGAGTCAGCACAGTAGCGTTCTGTCCCTTACTGAATTCACAGCACAGTGACGCTAAAATGGCGGCGGCGCCTTTTATAGTGCATTCTGACATCATTTCAGCATCCAATCACAGCCATGCCATTAGTTAACATGACCGCAGCAGTACAGGATGTGCCCACACTTCTTAGGATTCCTCATTGGCTGACTAAAATCACATTGCCTCGCAAAGAATTATGGGAACTTCCGATTACGGTATTCGATAATACGAAAATATCGAAACGAATTATCGAAAGGCCGATAGAGCTAATATCGGCCAATAGCCGATATTTGCATTATCGTATCGCTCAACACTAATGAACAGTCTATAATTTTAACCCCTTAACGACCAAGCCATTTTGTAGGTTAAAGACCAGGCCAATTTTTACAATTCTGACCACTGTCACTTTATGTGCTTATTACTCTGGAACGCTTCAATGAATCTTGGCGATTCTGAGAATGTTTTCTCGTGACATATTGTACTTCATGATAGTGGTAACATTTCTTCAATATAACTTGCGTTTATTTATGAAAAAAACAGAAATAAGGCAAAAATTTTGAAAATTTTGCAATTTTCAAACTTTTAATTTTTATGCCATTAAATCAGAGAGATATGTCACAAAAATTAGTTAATAAATAACATTTCCCACATGTCTACTTTACATCAGCACAATTTTGGAACCAAAATTTTTTTTTGTTAGGAAGTTATAAGTGTTAAAATTTGACCAGAAATTTCTCATTTTTCCAACAAAATTTACAAAACCATTTTTTTAGGGGCCACCTCACATTTGAAGTGAATTTGAGGGGTCAATATGACAGAAAATACCCAAAAGTGATTATTAGGGTCTGCGGAACGCACCAAATATTTGATATGGAGAGGTGCGTTCGCAGCCCGGGGTCCACCGTGCAGGCGGAGCCTGCTGCTAGTAAAATGGAGCAAGAAGCGAACTTTGTTATCCCGCAGAGTCGCCAAAATAAACGCCGTAACGCGCTGTGGCAAAATGTGCGAACTCTGTTATCCACAGAGCCGCTAGAAGGAGTGCCGCAGCGCTATATGGCGATGTGTGCTAACTCACTTAACACAACTGAGTCACAAAATAAACATGCTAGGGCGCTGTCTAGCGTTGAAAGCGAACCCTGTTACGTCACAGAGCCGCTGAGATAAACTACTGTGTCCTGTCAGGCACCCAGGTACATAGTTATCTGCTAAGCGAACATAGAACGTGATCATGCGCTAATTTCCTTGCGGGAGTCACCCGCAATCTATGGCGTCTGAACGCCAGGCCCTGAATACGGCAATCAAACTCCTCACCGGTTATGCCGGTAATCTAGGGCATCTAGGACACCGACCCTGACCAGCTAGCATACCAAACTCCTCACCGAATAAGTCGGTATTCTAGGGGCTTATTTTAGCCGGGCCCTAACCACATACACGCATGACCACACTGGCGCAAAGCATATAAAGATTGATATTAGCGCATGGCGGCCCAGCCATGCTACCCTTTTATAGCAACAGCTACAGGACCTGCCAGAAACAAGGACCAATGAAACTTGTTCCAGAACACCAGTAGTCACAGGACCTTCCTGGCGGACCAATTGGAGCTGCTGCAGTACCCGAGCATGTGACCCCCGATCTCCAATGAGAGATCTCACTCTGGGCATGCTCAGAAGGGGAAAACAAGGACTTTGTCCCAAAGACGTCTGCTCGCCGCTAACCAGTACTGGCCACAACAGCAGAGCCTGGAGGAACAGCAGTAATCCTCTGCACACTGCTAGACTGGGCGAGACGCTGGGACCGACGTCCAAGCTGAGTAGGCTCCACTGCGGACGGAGATGAATGGTAGACCGCAGCGGGACTGGTTCGAGACTCCCCTTGTGCAGCAGCGCGAACTCGAACCCTAACATTACCCCCCTTCTAGGGCCCCCCCTTCTCTGGGCCTCGCTACGCTCAAAGGCAGCGATTAGCTGCGGAGCATGAACATGCTCGGCAGGCTCCCAGGACCTATCCTCAGGCCCATAAACCCTCCAATCCACCCAAAAAAAATTTTTGCCCCGTACCACCTTGCACCCTACAATGGCATTCACCTCGTAGTCGTCCGAAGACGAACCCGACGTCCCGGCAGATGACTCAGGCAACCGGGAGATGACCACGGGTTTTAGGAGGGACACAAGGAAGGTGTCGGAGATACCAAGGCGAGGCGGTAGGGCCAAACGGTAAACCACAGGGTTCACCTGCTGAGAACCTTGAAGGGACCCAAATAGCGGGGTGCCAACTTAGTGGACTCCACTCGCAGCCTGATGTTTTGGGCAGAGAGGCACACAAAGTCGCCAGGAGCAAATGTCGGAGCGGGGCGCCGATGTGCATCGGCGGAAGACCTCATCCTCTCCTTGGAGGCCTGAATGGCTTCCTGAGTGCGGTCCCAAATGTCCCGTGCTTCCACAGCCCAGTCTGCCACCCTGGAGTCGGCGGAAGCCACGGGCATGGGCATCGGTACCTGCGGATGCTGGCCGTAATTTAAGAGGAATGGGGTCTGTCCGGTGGAGTCAGCCACAGCATTGTTTAGCGCAAACTCCGCCAACGGGAGCAAGAATGCCCAGTCATCCTGCCTGGCAGAGACAAAATGTCACAAGTAGGTGACCAAGGTCTGGTTGGCCCTCTCTACCAACCCATTCGTCTCGGGATGATATGCAGAGGAGAGGTTCAACTCAATGCAGAGTAGATGACACAACTCTCTCCAGAACCGATACGCAAATTGGGGACCTCGATCGCTGACAATCTTGTCTGGCATACCGTGTAGATGGAAGATGTGTCTAATAAATAATGCTGCCAAGGCCCGTGTTGAAGGTAACCGTGGTAACGGCACTAAGTGCACCATTTTGGAGAAGTGGTCGGTGATCACCCAAATGATAGTGCAACCCCGAGACTTGGGTAAGCCCACCACAAAGTCCATCCCGACCATCTCCCAGGGCCTGTCTGCCACCGGCAAAGGAAAAAGTAACCCAGCTGGCCGTTGTCGAGGGGACTTGTTCCTGGCGCAGGAGACACACGCCTGAACATACTCCCTGACGTCACGGACCATATGTGGCCACCAGTATGTCCTCGCCAATAACTCAGTTGTCCTCTTTACCCCAAAGTGTCCACCCACCCTGGACGAGTGTGCCCAAGAGAGTACCTCCGGTTGCAAATTAGTGGGCACAAAAGTCTTGCCCAGAGGCACAGACTCTAGCGAAACCGGGGCTACAGTTCTCAGGCTTTCTTTGGGGACAATAAGCCGAGGCTCCTCATTCTCCTCCTCTGATGACACTAAGGAGCGAGAGAGAGCGTCGGCCCGAACATTCTTCTCACTGGAGAGAAAATGGAGGGTGAAGTGGAACCAAGAGAAGAATAGGGACCATCTGGCCTGGCGAGAATTTAGCCGCTGAGCCATTTGCAAATATACCAAGTTTTTGTGGTCGGTGAAGACTTGGAAGGGAAAACGAGCCACCTCCAAAGATGTCTCCACTCAGAGAAGGCCAATTTCATAGCCAGCAACTCCCTGTCCCCGATGGAATAATTCCTCTCTGCTTGTGTAAAGGTCTTATAAAAGAAGAAGCAGGGATGCTCCCGACCTTGAGCATCCTTTTGATAAAGGACTGCTCCAGCACCAACAGAAGAAGCGTCCACCTCTAAAACAAACGGCTTATCAACATCAGGGCGATGTAATATGGGAGCACTGGCAAAATGCGACTTGATGGAAGAGAACGCCTTGGAGACCTCCTCAGACCACAACTTGGGATTTGCTCCCTTCTTTGTGAGGGCTACCAAGGAAGCTACCAAAGTCGAGAAATGGGGAATGAACTGGCGATAATAATTAATGAACCCCATAAAGAGCTGCACCGCTTTAAGGGAATGGGGTTCTTGCCAGTCCATTACAGCCTGTAGTTTGGCAGGATCCATAGCCAATCCCTGGGCAGAGATGATATAGCCCAGAAAAGGTAAGGACTCCTGCTCAAACACACATTTCTCCAGCTTGGCATAGAGGGAGTTTGCCCGTAAGAGGTCGAAGACTTTGTTGACATCCCTCCAGTGAAAGTCTATATCTGGTGAAAAGATGAGAATATCATCCAGATAGACTACTACAGAGGTGGAGAGCATTTCCCGGAAGATAACATTGACAAAGTCTTGAAAAACAGCGGGAGCATTACAGAGCCCAAACGGCATCATCAGGTATTCATAATGCCTATCCCTGGTATTAAAAGCTATCTTCCACTCGTCCCCCTCACGGATGCGAATTAGGTTATAGGCACCACGTAGATCAAGCTTGGTAAATACTCTTGCTACTCGGAGCCTATCAAAGAGCTCAGAGATTAGGGGCAACGGGTACTTATTCTTGACGGTGATGGCGTTAAGACCCCTTTAGTCAATGCATGGACGCAATTCTCCGTTCTTCTTTTGCACAAAGAAGAACCCTGCACATGCTGGTGACACTGACTTCCTAATGAACCCTCTTGCCAGATTCTCCTGAATATACTGGGACATGGCCTCCGTCTCAGGAAGCGAGAGGGGGTAGACTCTCCCCCGAGGAGGTTCTGCTCCAGGCAAGAGTATCAATAGGACAGTCGTAGGGGCGATGAGGTGGAAGAGTCTCCGCTGCCTTCTTGGAGAAAACGTCTGCATATGACCAATAACACTGAGGAAGAGAAGTGAGATCTACGGGTATCTCTGTGGTGGTGACCTGAACGCACTCCCTGACACACCTGCCTCTACATGAATCACCCCAACCCAGTATCCTCCCAGAGGACCACTCAATATGGGGAGAGTGGTAACGGAGCCAAGGTACTCCAGCAACACCTCGTCTATTCCCTCGTGCAGAACAAGAAAATAAATACTCTCCTGATGGGAAGGGGACATAGATAAAGTGAGAGGGATCGTCTGGTGGGTGATTTGTGAGGGCAGAGTTGATCCATTCATTACTCGCACAGTCACCGGTTTGGAGAGCATCACCAGAGGTATAGTGTGGCAGAGAGCAAATACAGAGGACATGAAATTCCCCTCGGCTCCAGAATCCACACAAAGCTTGGCGGAGAGCGTGGATGGACCTACTGTAATTGTCCCCTTAAAGGACAACTTGGTGGAAAATGACGCAGTGTCTAGTGAACCTCCTCCCAAGGTCACTGGACACGACCGTTTTCCCGACCACTGTGGACATTTGTTGCAAAATGTCCTAACTGCTGGCAGATGTTACAGACCACGGGTACTCGAGTGACCCGGGACTTAGGTCCTGCTCGAGAAACCTCCATGGCCTCATGGGAGTCGGGCGCCTGGCTGGAAGATTCCAGAGGTCTGGCGAAGGTCAGAGCCAGCCGGAACCTCTGCCTACACTGGGACCGCTCCAACCTCCGCTCGTGAAAACGGAGGTCGATGCGGGTAGATATGGCGATAAGCTTCTCCAGTGTGGTGGGAATCTCCCTGGTAGCCAAGTTGTCTTCCATATGGCCCGCTAGTCCTCTCCAAAACACGGGAATGAGGACTTTATCCGGCCAGTCCAACTCCGAGGACAGAGTCCGAAATTGGACAGCAAAACAGCTGACCAAGGACGAACCCTGTAAACTTGCCAGAAGTTGGAGCGCCGCATCGTGGGTAACCTGAGGTCCTAGAAAGACCTTTCTTAGAGCCGCCAGAAAAAGAGGAGCACTCCGCACCACACGGTCGTCACGCTCCCACAGCGGGGTGGCCCACTCCAATGCTCTGCCCGACAGAAGAGATATTACAAAGCCCACTTGTGCCCGATCCGTGGGAAACGTGCAGCCAGAAGCTCGAGTTGTATAGAGCACTGACTCACGAATCCCCGACATTGCTTGCTGTCACCAGCAAACTTGTCTGGAAGTGGGAGGTGGGATATTGTGGGGACAGTGGTGGCAGTGGACACACTGGCTGCAGCCACGCTAGCAGCCTGAACAGCGACTGCGGTAACATCCACAGCTGAGGTTGTGCGCTCAAGAGCCGCCAACCTACCCTCCAGCTGCTGGATGTCCCGTAGTAGACGCTGGTCATCCGCCATTTTACTAGCCAGACCCTGGTGCTAATATTATGTTAGGGTCTGCGGAACGCACCAAATATTTGATGTGGAGAGGTGCGTTCGCAGCCCGGGGTCCACCGTGCAGGCGAAGCCTGCTGCTAGTAAAATGGCGCAAGAAGCAAACTCTGTTATCCCGCAGAGTCGCCAAAATAAATGCCGTAACGCGCTGTGGCAAACTGTGCGAACTCTGTTAATCCACAGAGCCGCTAGAAGGAGTGCCGCAGCGCTATATGGCGATGTGTGCGAACTCACTTAACACAACTGAATCACAAAATAAACACGTTAGGGCGCTGTCTAGCGTTGAAAGCGAACCCTGTTACGTCACAGAGCCGCTGAGAAAAACTACTGTGTCCTGTCAGGCACCCAGGTACACAGTTAACTGCTAAGCAGACATAGAACGTGATCATGCGCTAATGTCCTCGCGGGAGTCACCCGCAATCTATGGCGTCTGAACGCCAGGCCCTGAATACGGCAATCAAACTCCTCACCGGTTATGCCGGTAATCTAGGGCATCTAGGACACCGACCCTGACCAGCTAGCATACCAAACTCCTCACCGAAGAAGTCGGTATTCTAGGGGCTTATTTCAGCCGGGCCCTAACCACACACACGCATGACCACACTGGCGCAAAGCATATAAAGATTGATATTAGCGCTTGGCGGTCCAGCCATGCTACCCTTTTATAGCAACAGGTACAGGACCTGCCAGAAACAAGGACCAATGAAATTTGTTCCAGAACACCAGTAGTCACAGGACCTTCCTGGTGGACCAATAGGAGCTGCTGCAGTACCCGAGCATGTGACCCCTGATCTCCAATGAGAGATCTCACTCTGGGCATGCTCAGAAGGGGAAAACATGGACTTTGTCCCAAAGACGTCTGCTTGCCGCTAACCAGTACCGGCCACAATAGCAGAGCCTGGAGGAACAGCAGTAATCCTCTGCACACTGCTAGACTGGGCGAGACGCTGGGACCGACGTCCAAGCTGAGTAGGCTCCACTGCGGACGGAGATGAATGGGCGACCGCAGCAGGACTGGTTCGAGACTTCCCTTGTGCAGCAGCGGGAACTCGAACCCTAACAATAATACCATTCTAAAAACTGAACCCATAAAGGTGTTCCAAGCCACATTCAAGTAGTTTATTAAACCTTTAGGTACTTCTCAAGAATTGAAGCAATGTGGAAGGAAAAAATGAACATTTAACTTTTTTTCCCAAAATTTTTCTTTCGACACAATGTTTTAAAATTTTGTCAAGGGTATCAGTAGAAAATGAATCACAATATTTGTTGTACAATTTCTCCTGAGTAAACCGATACCCCATGTGTGGGGGTAAACCACTATTTGGGAGCATGGCAGAGCTCGGAAGGGAAGCAGCGTCATTTGACTTTTTTAGCTGGAATTGAGATTGGACGCCATGTCGCATTTGGAGAATCCCTGATGTGCCTAAACAGTGGAAACCCCCACATGTGACCCCATTTTGGAAACTAGACCCCCCAAGGAACTTATCTAAATGTGTTGTGAGAGCTTTGAACCCCCAAGGGCTTCACAGAAGGTTATAACGTAGAGCCGTAAAATTAAAAAATCATATTTTTTCCACAAAAATGATCTTTTCATCCCAATTTTTATTTTCCAAAGGATAAAAGGACCCCAAAAGTTATTGTACAATTAGTCCTGAGTACGCTGATACCCCATATGTGGGGGTAAACCACTATTTGGGCGCATGACAGAGCTCGGAAGGGAAGCAGCGCCATTTGACTTTTTTGGCTGGAATTGAGATTAAACGCCATGCCGTATTTGGAGAGCCCCTGTGTGCCTAAACAGTGGAAACCCCCCACAAGTGACCCCATTTTGGAAACTAGACCCCCCAAGGAACTTATCTAGATGTGTGGTGAGAGCTTTGAACCCCCAAGAGCTTCACAGAAGGTTATAATGTAGAGCTGTAAAATTAAAAAATCATATCTTTTCCACAAAAATGATCTTTCCACCCCCAATTTTTATTTTCCAAAGGATAACAGGAACCCAAGAGTTATTGTGCAATTTGTCCTGAGTGCGCTGATACCCCATATGTGGGAGTAAACCACTATTTTGGCACATGGCAGAGCTTGGAAGGGAAGCAGAACCATTTGACTTTTTTGGCTGGAATTGAGATTGGACGCCATGTCGCATTTGGAGAGTCCCTGTGTGCCTAAACAGTGGAAACCCCCCACAAGTGACCCCATTTTGGAAACTAGACCCCCAAGGAACTTATCTAGATGTGTGGTGAGAGCTTTGAACCCCCAAGGGCTTCAAAGAAGGTTATAACGTAGAGCTGTAAAATTAAAAAATCATATCTTTTCCACAAAAATGATCTTTCCACTCCCAATTGTAATTTTCCAAAGGGTAACAGGACCCCAAAAGTTATTGTGCAATTTGTCCTGAGTACGCTGATACCCCATATGTGGGGGTAAACCACTATTTTGACACATAGCAGAGCTCGAAAGGTAAGGAGCGCCTTTTTCAAATGCAGACTTTGATGGAATGGTCTGCGGGTGTCATGTCACGTTTGGAGAGCCCCTGATGTGCCTAAACAGTAGAAACCCCCCATAAGTGACTCCATTTTGGAAACTAGACCCCCAAAGGAACTTATCTAGATGTGTGGTGAGTACATTGAACCCCCAAGTGCTTCACAGAAGTTTATAACGAAGAGCCGTGAAAATAAAAAAATCATATTTTTTTCCACAAAAATAATCTTTTTGCCCCCAAATTTTTGTTTTTATAAGAGTAACAGGAGAAATATGACCCCAAAAGCTATTGTGCAATTTGTTCTGAGTACGCTGATATCCCATATGTGGGGGGAACCACTATTTTGACGCATGGCAGAGCTCGGAAGGGAAGGAGCACCGTTTTTAAATGCAGACTTTGATGGAATGGTCTGCGGGTGTCATGTCGCGCTTGGAGAGCCCCTGATGTGCCTAAACAGTAGAAACCACCCACAAATGACCCCATTTTGCAAACTAGACCCCCAAGGAACTTATCTAGATGTGTGGTCAGCACTTTGAACCCCCAAGGGCTACACAGAAGTTTATAACGTAGAGCCATGAAAATAAAAAAATCATATTTTTTTCCACAAAAATGACCTTTTTGCCCCCAAATTTTTATTTTTATAAGGGTAACAGGAGAAATATGGCCCCAAAAGTTGATGTGCATTTTGTCCTGAGTACGCTGATATCCCATATGTGGGGGGGAACCACTGTGATCGCCTTACTGAGATCTTTGGGAGGCACAATGAACAAATCCACAAAAGGTGAAGAATTGGTTTTCTTTTTTACGCCGTTCCTCGTGCGGTATTAGTGATTAGGCGACTTTATTCTTCGGATCGGTGCGATTACAGCGATACCAGATTTATACCCTTTTTTCATGTTTAGCTTCTGTCACACACTAAAAGATGCTTTTTTTTGAATAATTTTTTGTAAGAAATTTTTGCATCGCCGTATTTTGAGAGCTATAATTTTTCCATATTTCGGCCGACAGAGTTATCTGTGGGCTTATTTTTTGCAGGACGAGCTGACGTTTTTATTGGTACCATATTCGGGCACATAACGTTTTTTGATCGCTTCCTATTCCGATTTTTGTGAAAGCAGAATGAACAAAAACCAGCAATTCAGGAATTGTTTTTTTTGTTTTTTTTTCCTCCGTTATGCGTGTGGTAAAATTGATAAAGCAGCTTTATTCTTCGGGTAACTACGATTACAGCGATACCTCATTTATATATTTTTTTATGTTTTGGCGTTTTTTACACAATAAAAAATTTTATAGAAAAAATAATTATTGTTGCATCAGTTTATTCCGCGAGCTATAACTTTTTTATTTTTTCGCTGATGATGCTGTATGGTGGCTTGTTTTTTGCGGGACAAGATGACGTTTTCAGCGATACCATGATTATTTATATCTGACTTTTTGATCGCGTGTTATTGCACTTTATCCAAGCGGTATGATGATACCGCTTGGAAAAAGTATAATTTACTACTTTTTTGTGTTTTTTTTTATGGCTTTCACTGAAGGGGTTAACTAGGGTTACGCTTTTATAGATGGGATTTTACGGACGTGGCGATACCAAACATGTGTATTTTTTTTGTTTTTTATTTTTTTATTACATAAAAATGTGTATTTTTTAGGGGATTTTTTAAAATTATTTTTTAATATTTTTTTTAACAATTTTTTTTTAAAAATGATTTTTTTTAACTTGTCCCTTTATGGGACTTTCAATTTTTTACTTTTTATTGCAGTTACAATGCATTGCAATGCTATAGCATTGCAATGCATTGTACCTAATGGTGAAAGCTGCTGTGAGCATGATCACAGCAGCTTTCTGTAGCTAGATGACCCGGAGGTTGTCATGACAACCCTCGGGTCATCAAGGCAGAGATCGGGCCCTGCAAATACATTGCAGTGCGCCGATCTGAGGCAGAGGGAGCTCCCGATCCTCTGCCTCCCCCCTGAGCGCTGCGATCGTGCTCAATCGCAGCAGTCAGGGGGTTACCAGCCAGGGGCGGTGGGGGCGCCGCTCCTGGCTGTCAGTGCAGTAAGCTCGGCCACTGCAGCGCCGGCTCCTGCACTGATAGCGCTGGAGATGCTGAAATTTCAGCATCTCCTGCGCGATCGCTGCTGTGTTTGGTCAGTCAGATTGACTGACCAATCACAGCGCTGTGGGTGCGGGGACCGACGGCAAAGGTCCCCGCACCGCTTGCTGTGCCTGTCAGCTGTCACAGACAGCTGTCGGCACTGAACTACCACTGCGTTTTTACATGCAGTGGTAGTTCAAAGGGATGACGTGCACAGTCCGTCCTGGTGCCGGAACTGACACCCGGCCATGACGGACTGTGCACGTCAATGGACATTAAGGGGTTAAGGGTAGGGTAATTTTAACATTGAAAGATAGAATATCAAAAATAAAATCCAGAAAATCACATTGCATAAATTATCTATTCTATTGTTTCTAAACATTGTTTTTCGGTGATTACTTTGTTTCTCCATTCATACTGCACCCACACACAAAAATGATACACCATTTGAAAGGTAAACTTGCCCCCTTCAGCAGGAAAATGGCCAAACAAACCACACATCCACAATGTGATCACAAAATACAGTTTAAACATTAATTTTAACATTAATGAGGCATATATGCAAACACATTTGTAAACATGCACTGCTTTTCAGTGATTACTTCGACCCACACACACAAATGGTGAGTCACATATGCAAACACATTTGTAAACATGCACTACTTTTTTGCTGATTACTTCGCCCCACACACATAAATGATACACCATTTGAAAGGTAAACTTGCTCCCTTCAGCAAGAAAAGAGCAAAACAAACCACACATTCACGATTTTATCACTAAATACAGTTTACATTTATTTTCATAAATCTACAGAAAGACAAAATGACCTGCAGGTGGCACCTAAACCGGAAGACATTTTGGGCCTCTACATTCCTCTTTTTTGCTGTGTCTTACCCTGTGTGCTAAAAATTGTGGCATTTCACGGCTACATTACACAGGTTTTGCTGTGTGTTACTCTATTTCAATACTGTATTTTGGGCTTAAAAAATAAATAAATCCAGCCCACATATTGACCAGTGTGTTATCTGTGACAGACGCCTATATCTCTGTGTGCTAAATATTGTGGCATTTCAGTGCAACATTCCCCTTTTTTTGCTGTGTCTTAACCTAATTGTATACAGTATTTTTGGGTAAAAAAAAATAAATTCAGCCCACATATTGACCAGTGTGTTATCTGTGACAGACGTCTATCTATCTGTGTGTTAAAAATTGTGGCATTTCAGGGCTACATTACACTGGATTTGCTGTGTTACCCTATTTCTATACACTCTTTTGGGGTAAAAAAAATAAATCCAGCCCACATATTGACCAGTGTGTTATCTGTCAGATGTCTGTGTGCTTAAAATTGTGGCATTTCAGGGCTACATTACACTGGATTTGCTGTATGTTACCCTATTTTTATACAGTCTTTTGGGGTAAAAAATAAATAAATCAAGGCCACATAGTGACCAGTGTGGTATCTTTGTCAGACTCCTATCTCTCTGTGTGCTAAAAATTGTGGAATTTCAGGGCAACATTACTCTCTTGTTTTTGCTGTGTATTACCTTATTTGAATACAGTCTTTTTAGGTAAAAAAAAATAAAAAATCCATCTGTGTGCTAAAAATTGTGGAATTTCAGGGCTACATTACACAGGATTTCTGTTACTAGTGTTGAGCATTCCGATACCGCAAGTATCGGGTATCGGCCGATATTCGCGGTATCGGAATTCCGATACTGAGTTCCGATATTTTGCTATATCGTATACCGGAATCAGAAGTTCCCATAATTCTTTGAGAGGCAGTGTGATTTTATTCAGCCAATGAGGAATCATAAGAAGTGTAGGCACATCCTGTAATGCTGCGGTCATGTTAACTAATGGCATGGCTGTGATTGGCTGCTGAAATTGTCAGAATGCAGTATAAAAGGCGCCGCCGCCATTTTGGTTTCACTCTGCTGTGAATTCAGTTAGCGACAGAACGCTGCTCTTCTGACTCTGAGGGACAGTTAGAGATTGCATTTTTGTGAATTGTTCTGTAGGCAGGCTATTTGAGAAACCGCTGTGTAAAGCTTCCTTTTGCCTTGCAGTGCTGTTTTCACAGCTCTCTGCAAGGTCTGTGTGTGAGTGTAGGTGACGCTGCAATTTGGTCTGCATCCAACGCTGTTTGTAGTCATCTGCACGTTTCACTCACTGACTCATTTTTTTTTTTTGGAATTGGTTGCAAACACTAATAGAAGTACAGAGCGGAGACTTTCAGGGCTAGTGAACAGTTGTGTGCAGTGTTCACGGCTGTCTGGGAGGTCTCTTTGTGAGTGCAAATCACGCTCAAGTTAGTTCTTCAACCACTGCTGGTTGGAGTCTGCTGAGCGTGTGTCACTGCCTCATTCTTTAAATTTTTGGCTAATTGGTGCTGCTCTATTCTATTGCAATTAACTCTAATCTATTAGTGTGAAGCGCTTCCATCCGTATCCAATACATTGGTTGCAAACACTAATAGAAGTACAGAAAGAAGACTTTCAGAGCTAGTGAACAGTTGTGTGCAGTGTTCACGACTGTCTTGGAGGACTCTTTGTGAGTGCAGATCACGCTCAAGTTAGTTCTTCAACCACTGCTGGTTGGAGTCTGCTGAGCGTGTGTCACTGCCTCATCCTTTAAATTTTTGGCTAATTGGGGCTGCTCCATTCTATTTCAATTAACTCTAATCTATTAGTGTGATGCGCTTCCATCTGTATCCAATACCTTGGTTGCAAACACTATAGAAGTACATAAAGGAGACTTTTGGCTGGTTTGCGGCCTGCAGGAACAGACAGATTATTACCCTATTTTTTGTAGCCTTATTTATTGCATTAGATAACACCAAAAACACAAGTCGTACAAAGACTCAAATAGTGTATAAAAAATATTTTATTGAAAATATATTTAATATATAAAAGATCCAGTGATCACCGCAAAGAAATTTGGTGGGTCACCTGGACTACTAAAAACATGTACATATATGATCCAAAGTATAATACACATAAAGAATATAAAGTGTGCAAATAAAGTTGGAGTACCTAAAAATACATATAGTGAATAGTGATCAGTATAATAACAAAAACAAGTAAGAAAAAATAAATGTATCAACAAAATACCCCAAAAAAAGAAAGATCATACATAATTACCTATGTGGTATAAAGAAGTCCAGGCACCCACCACACCCAATTTATTGCATTCTAGTTTCGTGCATTGTAATAGCTACAAAAATTTTGTGAGTGATACTATCGATTGTACATAGTTTTTTGTCTCAATCACAACCTTTGTTTTTTGGGGAAAAACAGGGAAAAGTTAATAAAGTTCAGCAAACACTACACTTGACACTTGCTAGGCCACATTAGCTGATATTAAAGTGTAGTCCACACTTAATAAACTTAGTGTTTCTTATATCTCTTAGCAGCTGTTCAGGAATAAGCACACTAAGGCCTTAGTACTTTTCTGCCTATCTTTATCAATCTACCAAGATGAAGAAGGCAGGGAGTAAGGCACGTGCTCATGGGCGTGGAGTTTCAGCAGTGAGAGGACGTGGGGATTCTGTGGCTGCTGCGCCCCCCAGTGACACAGCATCCACCAGTTTTCCCCGTGAGCGGTCCTTTATGCGCAATTTTTGTAGGAGCTCGGCATACCCCCCTGCTGCGGGAAGAACAAATTGAAGCCGTTGTCAGTTGGATGGCAGCCAACGCATCGACTTCAATTGCTTCCACCTCCTCTCAGGACCAGAGCACTGTTGAGCAACCATCTGTCTCTTCACCGCCTGCCAAATTGCCCAGGCACTCAGAGAGCTCTGTACAGGAGCCAGCTCAGTCTCTACTTCTGTTCTCTGAATCTGTTGGCTTTGAAAGAGGGGGCTAGCCAAGCAGCATTCTAGAATGTGTAGAAGAGGGAGTATGCAGTGATGCACAACTGCTTTGTCTCTCTGAATCTGAAGAGGCGGGTGAGTCAGTGCCGATGGTCAGCACACCGCAGAACGCATCTGATGATGATGAGACTCAGGTGCCAGTTTCTGTTGCGCATGGTGCTGGCCAGACGACCCAACAGCAGCAGGTGTTGGAAGAGGGTAGTGGAGATGATGAGGTCCTTGACCCATCATGGCATGAGGAACAGGAAGGTGGTGGGAGCAGCTCTGAGGAAGAGATTCCCCCAACGGTCCAAACAGGAGGGAGAGGTAGGCTGCAGACTCGGTTGCCTGTAGCCTCCACTTTGGCACCCATTCGGAGCAGTTCTCTTCCAAAAGCCAAAACGGGTGCTCCCAGGACTTGCAGTGCATGGTCCTTTTTTGACACAGTTGAAGATGACATTTGCTATGTCAAATGCAAGCTGTGTCATCAAAAAGTCAAAAGAGGTAAAAGTGCCAGCAACCTCAATACCACTAATATGTGGAAACATGTGCAGACCAAGCACGTGGTGGAGTTACAAAGACACACTGGAGACGTAGGCCAACCTACAGCACAACCTACATCTTCAGCTCGTGTTGGAGCCTCCTCCTCCAGCTCACACACAGCTGTTTCGGCTTCCTCACAGGATCGCCATGGAAGAACCTCTGTCACTGGTGTACAGAGACCCAGTGTAATTCCACCCACAGCAGCAAGTTCCCTGTCATCCTCACACTCCCAGGCCACTGTACAGCCATCAGTAGCACAGGCATGGGAGAAAAGGCGGCCCTACTCGGCAAACCATCCCCGAGTAAAGGCTCTGAATGCTGGCATTGCAAAACTCCTGTCCCTTGAAATGCTATCATTCAGGCTGGTGGAGACTGACACATTCTGTAACTTAATGGCATTGGCAGTCCCACAATACAACGTGCCTAGCCGCTTTTATTTCAGTAGGCAAGCCATCCCTGCCCTGCAAAAGCATGTGGAGGGAAAAATTAAACATGCGCTACTAAACGCCGTCAGTAGCAAGGTCCACCTGATCACCGATGCGTGGACCAGTACCCATGGACGGGGACGATACCTTTCCCTCACTGCCCATTGGGTCAATGTTGTGGAGCCGTGTACAGATCTTGTGAGGGGTGCTGTAAGTGTTCTGCCAACTCC
Source organism: Oophaga sylvatica (assembly GCA_033576555.1). Lineage (NCBI taxonomy): Eukaryota > Metazoa > Chordata > Amphibia > Anura > Dendrobatidae > Oophaga > Oophaga sylvatica. The sequence continues at coordinate 18,029 of JARQOD010006706.1, read as the reverse complement.
AAGGATTGCAGGAATCCAGTCTGTACACATTGACTCCTCCTCCTCCGCCGCATCGCCCACATTCTCACCACGTCTGATTATTGGGTGCACACCCTCCTAGACCCTCGCTAACGGGACAACTTACAAAGCCTCTTCACACCGTTGAACAGGAGCGTAAAATACGGGAGTACCAAGACACACTGGTGCAATCCATCATGTTCTACATTCCAGCCGAGAGCACTGCTGCTGCTACTGCTTTACAAAGCAGCTCTGTGCGTCGAGGCAGTGGAGAAAGCTCTGCACCAAGAGGGAGCAGAAGCAGCGCCTCTGCACAGGGCAAGACCAGTATGGCCCAAATGTGGCAAAGTTTTGTGTCACCGCCACAAATGTCTACACCATCACAGACGGCTCCAGTCAGCAGGAGGCAACGTTTCCGTCAGATGGTGACAGACTACATGTCTTGCCCTCTCAGTGTACTCCCACATGGCTCTTCCCCATTCAAGTTTTGGGTCTCTAAGCTGGATACATGGCCAGAGCTTAGCCAGTATGCATTGGAGGTGCTGGCTTGCCCTGCTGCCAGTGTATTATCGGAGGGCGTCTTTAGTGCCGCAGGTGGTGTACTAACAGACCGTCGCATGCGACTATCCTCCGATAACGTAGACCGGCTTACTTTTCTGAAAATGAACAAGGCATGGATCTCGCCTGAATTTGCCTGTCCGGTTTCAGATTAAATAACTGGTTGGCAACAGTATCCATATCTCATGTTTTGTTCATCTTTCTACCACCTGAACTCTACTCCCTGGGCTCCAACACTGCCAGTTACTGCTCAGAAGTGCCGTGTCCACAGACCAAAACACAAGCTCCTGTGTTAGTGGGGTTCAGTAACGCCAGCTGTTCCCCTGCTGTGTGTCCGGCAATAAGTCTCCTGCTCCCTCCACATGCACACAACATCAGATGTCTAACTTGCTCCACATAGGAAAGAGCCGACACCCTGATTGTTATGCTCAAAACACGAAAAATGTCAGTTTTCAAACCCTAAAATGATGAATTTTAGTAACAAATATGCACAAATATAAATTTGTAATCGAAGCGCATATATGCACATGGCGAGTACAAATGCTAAGCAAAAACCCAACATAGGGTGTAGGGGTTGAAATGAATGCATAAAAGTACATTTCATAATCCATTAATGCTGGTTAAGGAACGGTATCTCCACCTGTAAGATACTACAGACAATGGATGTACGACTCATCATCATCAGCATCATGAGTTATATATGTGACAGACATATAAAAATACACAGATTGAGGCCAACTGTAAGTTCACACCCCATAAATGAAAGGTCCAGCATCTAAACCTGATAATAAGGCGCAATAATCATGCATAACCTCTAAAAAGTGCATTGTGCATACTGACAATAGCAAGTTATACCTGCAAGTGCAGGTCAAACAACGCCAACGGATAGAAAATTTTAATGGTATCTAGGTATCACAGTGCATAGCTACTGATGGACAATGGTGATATAATACTGTACCTCAATAAAGGCAGTGGCACCCCTCATGCTTGTTTGGCTTTTAGCTTCTTCAAGAGGGGACATGCGTGTTTGGTTGCTCATAGGTGCATGTTCAGACAGTAAATCATTCCTGATGGCATCTTTGTAGTGGCTCTAGCACCGCAGAACACTGCGAAACGTCACTGCAAGTGAGCGGCATATAATGGGCAGACGCTCCCCTACCCGACGAGTCAGAGCAGGAAGGTAGTGTGGGCGGAAAAACTGTAGCACAACCATACATGCACTTCCCCTCTTCAACTTTCTACAAGCAAAAAGCGCATGAGTGCTGGCGCAGCCTTTATTGACGTAGAGTATGACATCGCCATTCGCCATCACTGGCTATGCATTGTCTGATACATAGATAGCAGATACCTTTGCTATCCGTTGCCTTTGTTTCACCTCCACTTGCAGGCACCCACAGCAATTTGGACTATGCACGATGCTTTTTTTATCAGTTATGCTTGATCATAGATTATAGCGCCATTACATTGATGAGTCCATGCTGGACATTTAATGTATGGTGTGTCAAGTAACAATTTTCATCAATAACTGTATTTTTAACTGTCTGTCACATATAAATTGTAATGATGATGATGATGACTAGTACTACATCCATTGTCTGCACTATATTACGGTTGTACATAGCGTTCCTTAGGCAGCAATCATTTCTTCAGAAATGTACTTGTATGCATTCATTTCAACCCCTATAGTTTTTTTTTTTCGTTTTTGTGTGGTGTGGTGTTACATTTCTTGTTGCTATGTGCATATATGAGTTTATATTTTAAATGTCTTTATTTCAATATTTTGGAATTCAATGCATCATTTTATGGTCCTAGTAAAGCTTATGTTTCTCTTGTTTGGAGTATATACATTTACAAGTGCCACGGAACAAGGCAACAAGGCTATATGTGATTTCGAGACCCTCATTGACCCTGGGCTTCAACACCGCCAGTTGCTGCTCAGAAGTGCTGGATGCACAGATAAAAACACTCGCTCCTGTGTTTGTGGGGTTCAGTAGCGCCAGCTGTTCCCCTGCTGTGTGTCTGGCAATAATTCCTGCTACATCAAAATAAAAGTTACACCAGAGATTACACTTGATCATCCTAGGCCTCAGCCTACACCCTCCTTGACCCTGGGCTTCAACACCGCCAGTTGCTGCTCAGAAGTGCTGGATGCACAGATAAAAACACTCGCTCCTGTGTTTGTGGGGTTCAGTAACGCCAGCTGTTCCCCTGCTGTGTGTCGGGCAATAATTCCTGCTACCTCCACATGCTGAAAACAACATCACATATCTAACTGGCTCCACATAAGGATGAGGTTACACCCTGATTGATATGCTCAAAATGAGAAAAACGGCAGCTTTAAAACCATAAACTGATTAATCGTTGTCCCAAATATGTTACAAAATAATTTGTAAATATAAGTGCATATATGCACATGTCGCATACAAATGCAAACAAAAAAGCCTACATATGGTATAGGGGAGTGATGGCGAACCTTGGCACTCCAGCAGTTGGAGAACTACAACTCACAGCATGCCTCAATTGCTGCAAGGTTGGAAGTGCATACTGGGAGTTGTACTTTTACAACAGCTGGAATGCGAAGGTTAGCCTTCAGTGGTATCGGGTTGGAAATGAATGCATACAAGTACATTTAATAATCCATTGTTGCTTAAGGAACGGGATCTACACCTGTAATATAGTGCAAACAATGGATGTAGGACTACTCATCATCATCATTACTTATATTTGTAACAGTAAAAAATACACTGATTTAGCACAAATCTTAGTTCAAACCACATATCTGAAAGGTCCAGCATGTAATCCTGATAATAAGGCGCAAAAATCATGCATAACCTCTAAAAAGTGCATCGTGCATACTGACAATAGCAAGTGTTAGGGTTTGATTTCCCGCTGCTGCACAAGGGGAGTCTCGAACCTGTCCCGCTGCGGTCTCCCATTCATCTCCGGCCACAGTGGAGCCTGCTCAGCAGAGATGTCGGTCCAGGCGTCTTGCCCACTCCTCTACTGTGCAGTGACTTGCTGCTGCCTTTCCTGGATCTGCTATTATAGCCAGTGCTGGAGCAGTCGTCTTTGAGACAAAGTCCTGCGTTTTCCCATCTGAGCATGCCCAGAGTGAGATCTCTCATTGGAGATCAGGGGTCACATGTTCAGGTGCTGCAGCGGCTCCTATTGGTCCGCCAGGAAGGTCATGTAGCTACGTTTGTTTGTAACAGCTTCTCATTGGTCCTTGTTCCTGGAAGGTCCTGTAGCTGTTGCTATAAAAGGGTAGCATGGCTGGGCCGCCATGCGCTAATATCAATCATTGTATGCTATGCGCCAGTGTGGTCATGTGTATGTGTGGATAGGGACCCGGCTGAAATAAGCCACTAGAATACCGACTTAATCGGTGAGGAGTTTGGTATGGTAGCTGTTCAGGGTCGGTGTCCTAGATGCCCTAGATTACCGGCATAACCGGTGAGGAGTTTTGATTGCCGTATTCAGGGTCTGGCGTTCAGACGCCATAGATGGCGGGTGACTCCCGCGAGGACATTAGCACATGATCACGCTTTATGAACGCGTAGCACTTAACTGTGTACCTGAGAGTCTGACAGGACACAGTACTTTTTCTCAGCGGCCCTGTGACGTAACAGGGTTCGCTTTCAACGCTAGACAGCGCCCTAGCGTGTTTTCTTTGCCACTCAGTTGTGTCTAGTGAGTGCGCACACATCGCCATATAGCGCTGCGGCTCTCCTTCTAGCGGCTCTGTGGAGTAACAGAGTTCGCACTTATTGCCACAGCGCATTACGGCGTTTATGTTGGCGACTCTGTGGGATAACAGAGTTTGCTTCTCGCGCCATTTCTACTAGCAGCAGGCTCCGCTTGCACGGTGGACCCCGGGCTGCGAACGCACCTCTCTACTTTATATATTTGGTGCGTTCCGCAGACCCTTAACATAATATTAGCGCCAGGGTCTGGCTAGTAAATGGCGGATGAACAGCGTCTATCGCAGTAAATCCAGCAGCTGGAGGGTAGGTTGGCAGCTCTTGAGCGCACAACCTCAGCTGTGGATGTTACCGCAGTCGCTGTTCAGGCTGCTAGCGTGGCTGCAGCCAGTTTATCTTCTGCCACCTCTGCCCCTACATTATCCCACCTCCCGCTTCCTGACAAGTTTGCCGGTGATAGCGAGCAATGTAGGGGATTCGTGAGTCAGTGCTCTATACAGCTCGAGCTTCTGGCTGCACGTTTTCCCACGGATCGGGCACAAGTGGGTTTTGTACTTTCTCTACTCTCGGGCAGAGCGTTGGAGTGGGCAACGCCGCTGTGGGAGCGCGACGATCGTGTGGTGCGGAGTGCTCCTCGTTTCTTGGAGGCTCTTAAAAAGGTCTTTTTAGGACCTCAGGTCACCCACGATACGGTGCTACAACTGCTGGCATTGGCACAGGGTTCGTCTTTGGTCAGTCTGTTTTCCCGTCCAGTTTCGGACTCTAGCTTCTGAGCTAGATTGGTCTGATAAAGTTCTTATTCCAATCTACTGGCGAGGACTGGCAGACCATGTTAAAGACGCTTTGGCTACCAGGGAGATTCCCGCCACACTGGAGAAGCTTATCTCCATATCTACCCGCATTGACCTCCGTTTTATGAGCTGAGGTTGGAGCGGGCCCAGTGTAGGCAGAGGTTTCGGTTGGCTCCCACCTTTGCCAAACCTCTCGAATTTCCCGATCTGGCGTCCGAACCCCAAAAGGCCACAGAAGTTCCTCATGCAGGACCTAAGTCTCGGTCCGTCCGAGTATCCGTGGTCTGTAACCGTTGTCAGCAGACAGGACACTATGCCAACAAATGTCCACAGCGATCGGGGAAGCGATCGCGTCTAGTGGCCCTGGGAGGAGGTTCACTAGAGACAGCGGCATTTTCCTCCAAGATGACACTTAAAGGGACAATCACTGTTGGTACTTCCATTCTCACCACCGACCTTTGCGTGGACTCAGGAGTAGAGGGGAATTTCATGTCCTCTAGCTTTGCTCGCTGTCATGCAATACCTCTGGTGGCGCTTGACAAATCAGTGACTGTCCGGGTAGTGAATGGGTCGACATTGCCCTCACAAATTACACACCAGACTGTTCCACTTGCATTGTCGGTATCTCCTTCCCATCTGGAACTTATTTCTCTACTCGTCTTCCCGAGGGAATAGACGAGATCCTACTAGGTATACCTTGGCTCCGTTTCCACTCCCCACATATAGAGTGGACTTCGGGTAGGATACTGGGTTGGAGTGATGCATGTAGAGGCAGATGTGTCAGGAGTTGCGTTCAGGTTACCACTACGGAGTTACCCGCAGATCTTACTCCACTTCCCAAGCACTACTGGTCATATGCAGATGTGTTCTCCAAGAAGGCTGCGGAGACTCTTCCGCCTCATCGCCCCTATGACTGTCCTATCGACCTCTTGCCTGGCGCAGAACCTCCTCGGGGAAGGGTCTATCCCCTCTCTCTTCCTGAGACAGAGGCCATGTCGCAATATATTCAGGAGAACCTGGCAAGAGGGTTTATTAGGAAGTCGGTGTCACCGGCAGGGGCGGGATTTTTCTTCGTGCAGAAGAAAAACGGAGAATTGCGTCCGTGTATTGATTACAGGGGTCTTAACGCCATCACCGTTAAAAACAAGTACCCGTTTCTCCTGATTTCTGAGCTTTTTGATAGGCTTCGGGGAGCAAGAGTATTCACTAAACTAGATCTGCGCGGTGCTTATAACCTGATTCGCATCCGTGAGGGGGACGAATGGAAGACGGCTTTTAATACCAGGGATGGGCATTACGAATATCTGGTGATGCCCTTTGGGCTCTGTAATGCTCCAGCCGTTTTCCAAGACTTTGTCAATGACATCTTCCGGGATATGCTCTCCACCTCGGTCGTAGTCTATCTGGATGATATACTCATCTTCTCTCCAGAAATTGACTCCCACCGTAGAGATGTCTGCAGAGTCTTCGACCTCTTACGGGCTAATTCCCTCTATGCTAAGTTAGAGAAATGTATGTTTGAGCTGGAGTCTTTACCTTTCCTTGGTTATATCATCTCAACCCAGGGATTGGCTATGGATCCGGCCAAACTACAGGCTGTTATGGACTGGCAGGAACCTCACTCTCTAAAAGCGGTGAAGCACTTTATGGGGTTCATTAATTACTATCGCCAGTTCATTCCGCATTTCTCTACCTTGGTAGCTCCCTTGGTAGCCCTCACCAAGAAGGGAGCAAATCCCAAATTGTGGTCGGAAGAGGTCTCCATGGCTTTCTCTTCTATTAAGTCTCATTTTGCTAGCGCTCCCATCCTACATCGCCCCAATGTTGATAAGCCATTTTTATTAGAGGTGGATGCCTCATCCGTTGGTGCTGGAGCAGTCCTCTTCCAAAAGGATGCTCAAGGTCGGAAGCATCCTTGCTTCTTCTACTCTAAGACCTTCACTTCAGCGGAGAGGAATTATTCCATCGGGGATAGGGAGTTGCTAGCCATGAAGTTGGCCTTCTTTGAGTGGAGACATCTGTTGGAGGGGGCCCGTTTTCCCTTCCAAGTCTTCACCGACCACAAAAATTTGGTGTATCTGCAGACAGCTCAGCGGCTTAACTCTCGCCAGGCCAGATGGTCCTTGTTCTTCTCTCGGTTTAATTTTACACTCCATTTCCTCTCTGGAGAGAAGAACATTCGTGCCGATGCTCTCTCTCGCTCTGTGGTGTCCTCTGAAGAGGAGGTAGAGGAGCCTCGGCTTATTGTTCCCACAGAGAGCCTGAGAACAGTGGCTCCGGTTTCACTAGAGTCTGTGCCCCCGGGCAAGACTTTTGTGCCTACCAATTTGCGACCGGAGGTACTCTCTTGGGCACATTCGTCCAGAGTTGGTGGACATTTTGGGGCAAAGAGGACATCTGAATTGCTGGCGAGGACATATTGGTGGCCGCATATGGTCCGTGATGTTGGGGACTATGTTCGGGCGTGTGTCTCCTGCGCCAAAAATAAGTCTCCACGACAACGGCCAGCTGGTTTACTTTATCCTTTGCCGGTGGCAGACAGGCCCTGGGAGATGGTTGGGATGGACTTTGTGGTGGGCTTGCCCAAGTCTCGGGGTTGCACCATCATTTGGGTAATCACCGACCATTTCTCTAAAATGGTGCATCTGGTGCCACTACCACGGTTACCTTCTGCACGGGCTCTGGCAGCATTGTTCGTTAGGCACATCTTCCGTCTACACGGCATGCCGGACAAAATTGTCAGTGACCGAGGTCCCCAGTTTGCGTCTCGGTTCTGGAGAGAGCTTTGTCGTCTACTCAGTATTGAGTTAAATCTTTCTTCAGCGTATCATCCTGAGACAAATGGGTTGGTAGAGCGGGCCAACCAGACCTTGGTCACCTATGTTGTGAATAGGCTGGAAATGAGTTCTGAGCAGAAGCTCCCTCTGGTGGTTATAAACGGTACTGGACTGTCCAGTGAAGATTGTGAGGATTGGGAATCAGGTGTTACTGACTGGTCTTATATAAGGGAGTCGCCATCCCATCAGGGTTGCCGGTGATCAATTGTTCTAATCTCAATCCTTGATTCCTGTTTCCTTGGTAGCCTGCTGTGTCGTGTCTGAATCTCCTGCTAACAGATAAGACATTTTCTTCTTTTTGTTTTTGTGCTTGATTTTTGCATTTTGTCCTGCACTTCTGTGGGGGCCTTCAGGGTCCCCTCTGGGGGCTTTTGCCCTCTCAGTTCAGTTCAGCCACTGATGTTTGTACATTTGCTTTTTCCAGTTTTTTCAGTGGCTGCTGTTTTGTTTTTGGTTACACCAGAGAACTAATTTAGGTGGTAGAGGTCGTGTGATCTCAGGTGTTTTTGAAATTAGTAGAGTTGGTTCTTTTCAGGGTTTTTTGGGATTGCAGTAAGTGCCCTTCCTATCCTTTTCTATTTAGTAAATTTGGGCCCCAACGTTTGCTCATACTATTTTCTGTCTGTGTCAGTATTTCTTCTTGTCTAACCGCCATTACATGTTTGTGGGCTTTCTATGTTCTTTGGGGATCTGCTCCGGGGCAGATAGCTTTCCTCTTTCTATCTTTAGGTGTAGTTAGTTTCTCAGGCTGTGACGAGGCGTCTAGGACCAACGTAGGAACGCCCCACGGCTGCCTCTAGTTGTGGTGGTTAGTCAGGGTACTGCAATCTCATAGTTTCCAACTGCTCTGGTGTATTTCCTTTTTGCCTGCTCTCCTCAGCTACCAAATCATAACACACCTATCTACGACATTTTGTCTCTGCCAGGCAGGATGACTGGGCATCCTTGCTACCATGGGCTGAGTTTGCATTAAACAATGCTGTGGCTGACTCCACCGGACAGACTCCTTTCCTTCTGAACTACGGTCAGCATCCGCGGGTTCCGGTGCCCATGCCCGTGTCTTCCGCCGACTCCAGGGTGGCAGACTGGGCTGTGGAGGCACGGGACATTTGGGACCGTACCCAGGATGCCATTCAGGCGTCCAAGGAGAGGATGAGGTCCTCTGCCGACGCACATCGACGCCCCGCTCCAACATTTGCTCCTGGGGACTTGGTGTGGCTCTCCGCCCGTAACATCAGGCTGCGAGTTGAGTCCACTAAGTTGGCACCCCGCTACCTGGGTCCTTTCAAGGTCCTCGAGCAGGTTAACCCTGTGGTATACCGTTTGGCTCTTCCACCACGCCTGGGTATCTCCGACACCTTTCATGTATCCCTCCTGAAACCCGTGCTCATGTCCCGGTTTTCTGAGTCATCTGCCGGGACATCGGGTTCATCTACGGATGACCATGAGGTGAACGCCATCGTAGGGTGTAAGGTGGTACGGGGCAAAAAGTTTTATTTGGTGGACTGGAGGGACTATGTGCCTGAGGATAGGTCTTGGGAACCTGCTGAGCATATTCACGCTCCGCAGCTCATCGCTGTCTTTGAGCGCAGCGAGGCCCAAAGAAGGGGGGGCCCTAGGAGGGGGGGTAATGTTAGGGTTCGATTTCTCGCTGCTGCACAAGGGGAGTCTCAAACCCGTCCCGCTGCGGTCTCCCATTCATCTCCGGCCGCAGTGGAGCCTGCTCAGCAGAGACGTCGGTCCAGGCGTCTTGCCCACTCCTCTACTGTGCAGGGACTTGCTGCTGCCTTTCCTGGATCTGCTATTATAGCCAGTGCTGGAGCAGTCGTCTTTGAGACAAAGTCCTGCGTTTTCCCATCTGAGCATGCCTAGAGTGAGATCTCTCATTGGAGATCAGGGGTCACATGTTCAGGTGCTGCAGTGGCTCCTATTGGTCCGCCAGGAAAGTCATGTAGCTACGTTTGTTTGTAACAGCTTCTCATTGGTCCTTGTTCCTGGAAGGTCCTGTAGCTGTTGCTATAAAAGCGTAGCATGGCTGGGCCGCCATGCGCTAATATCAATCATAGGGACCCGGCTGAAATAAGCCACTAGAATACCGACTTAATCGGTGAGGAGTTTGGTATGGTAGCTGGTCAGGGTCGGTGTCCTAGATGCCCTAGATTACCGGCATAACCGGTGAGGAGTTTTGATTGCCGTATTCAGGGTCTGGCGTTCAGACGCCATAGATTGCGGGTGACTCCCGCGAGGACATTAGCACATGATCACGCTTTATGAACGCGTAGCACTTAACTGTGTACCTGAGAGTCTGACAGGACACAGTACTTTTTCTCAGCGGCCCTGTGACGTAACCGGGTTCGCTTTCAACGCTTGACAGCGCCCTAGCGTGTTTTCTTTGCCACTCAGTTGTGTCTAGTGAGTGCGCACACATCGCCATATAGCGCTGCGGCTCTCCTTCTAGCGGCTCTGTGGAGTAACAGAGTTCGCACTTATTGCCACAGCGCATTACGGCGTTTATGTTGGCGACTCTGCGGGATAACAGAGTTTGCTTCTCGCGCCATTTCTACTAGCAGCAGTCTCTGCTTGCACGGTGGACCCCGGGCTGCGAACGCACCTCTCTACTTTATATATTTGGTGCGTTCCGCAGACCCTTAACAGCAAGTTATACCTGCAAGTGCAGGTGAAACAACGACAACTGATAGTAAAGGTTTATGATATCTAGGTATCAGAGTGAATAGTGACACCTGTACAATGGCGATATAATACTGTACCTCAATAAAGGCTGCGGCACACCTCACGTGTGTTTTGCTTGTAGCTTCTTCTCTAAGAGGGGACGTGGTTGTATGTTTGATCATAGGTGCATGTTTACTGAGTAAAGCAGTCATGACAAAGGCTTTGTGTTGTCGGTATGCTAGCGATGATGAACGATACGCAACGTGACTGAAAGTCAGCGTCATATGACACACAGATGCTCCACCACCCAACGAGTCACAGCAGGAAGCCAGTCTGTGTGTCAAAAAAACGCGCAAGCATACATGCACTTCCCCTCTTTATCAAGCTATAAGAAAAACGAGCGTGAGTTGTGACGCAGACTTTATTGAGGTACAGTATTATATCGCCATTCAGCATCAGTGGCTATGCAGTCTGATCGATCAATATATAGCTTATCTATCTGTTGTCATGGTTTAAAGTGCACTGTCAGGCATACATAGCAATTTTCACAATGCACTATGCACTTTTTCTAGGTTATGCTTGATCAGAAAATTGATTATTGTGCCATATTATCAGGATTACATGCTGGACATTTAATATATGTGCTGAGCCGGTTAAGTAACAATTTTCCGCAATTACTGGATGTTTTTAATGTCACATATAACTTGTAATGATGATGATGTTTAGAAGTCCTACATTGATTGTCTACACTATATTACAGATGTACATACGTTTCTTAGGCAGCATTAATGGATTCTGAAATGTACTTGTATGCATTAATTTAAACCCCTATAGCCTTATTTTATTTGTTTTTGGTTGCATTGCTTTTCGCCATGTGCATATATGCGTTTATATTTGTAATGTAATGTCTTTATTTCAATATTTTTTAATTCAATTCATCATTTTATGGTAGTAAAGCTTATCTTTATCTTGTTTGGAGTATATACATTTTTAAGTGCCAAGTAACAAGGCAACTACTGTATATAGTATTTAGACACCCTCCTTGACCCTGGGCTCCAACACCGCCAGTTGCTGCTCGGAAGTGCAGTCTGCACAGTCAACACTTGCTCCTGTGTTGCTGGGGTTCAGTAATGTCAGCTGTTCCCCTGCTGTGTGTCCGGCAAGAAGTCCTGCTGCTTCCAATTTAAAGTTACAAAGTTGCTCATACTAGGCCTCAGCCTACACTCTGACTGACCCTGGGCTCCAACACCGTCAGTTGCTGCTCGGAAGTGACGTATGCACAGTCAACACTTGCTCCTGTGTTACTGGGGTTCAGTAATGTCAGCTGTTCCACTGCTGTGTGTCCGGCAAGAAGTCCTGCTGCCTCCAATTTAAAGTTACAAAGTTGCTCATACTAGGCATCAGCCTACACCCTGACTGACCCTGGGCTCCAACACTGCCAGTTGCTGCTCAGAAGTGCCGTCTGCACAGTCAACACTTGCTCCTGTGTTGCTGGGGTTCAGTAATGTCAGCTGTTCCCTGCTGTGTGTCCGGCAAGAAGTCCTGCTGCTTCCAATTTAAAGTTACAAAGTTGCTCATACTAGGCCTCAGCCTACACTCTGACTGACCCTGGGCTCCAACACCGTCAGTTGCTGCTCAGAAGTGCCGTATGCACAGTCAACACTTGCTCCTGTGTTACTGGGGTTCAGTAATGTCAGCTGTTCCACTGCTGTGTGTCCGGCAAGAAGTCCTGCTGCCTCCAATTTAAAGTTACAAAGTTGCTCATACTAGGCATCAGCCTACACCCTGACTGACCCTGGGCTCCAACACTGCCAGTTGCTGCTCAGAAGTGCCGTCTGCACAGTCAACACTTGCTCCTGTGTTGCTGGGGTTCAGTAATGTCAGCTGTTCCCCTGCTGTGTGTCCGGCAAGAAGTCCTGCTGCTTCCAATTTAAAGTTACAAAGTTGCTCATACTAGGCCTCAGCCTACACTCTGACTGACCCTGGGCTCCAACACCGTCAGTTGCTGCTCGGAAGTGCCGTATGCACAGTCAACACTTGCTCCTGTGTTACTGGGGTTCAGTAATGTCAGCTGTTCCACTGCTGTGTGTCCGGCAAGAAGTCCTGCTGCCTCCAATTTTAAGTTACAAAGTTGCTCATACTAGGCCTCAGGCTACACCCTGAGTGACCCTGGGCTCCAACACCGCAAGTTGCTGCTCGGAAGTGCCGTATGCACAGTCAACACTTGCTCCTGTGTTACTGGGGTTCAGTAATGTCAGCTGTTCCCCTGTTGTGTGTCCGGCAAGAAGTCCTGCTGCCTCCAATTTTAAGTTACAAAGTTGCTCATACTAGGCCTCAGCCTACACCCTGAGTGACCCTGGGCTCCAACACCACTAGTTGGTGCTCGGAAGTGCCGTATACACAGTCAACACTTGCTCCTGTGTTATTGGAGTTCAGTAATGTCAGCTGTTCCCCTGCTGTGTAGCTGGCAATGTTTCCTGCTCTGTCCACACTCCCCCAAGTTCATATTTTCAACTTGGTCCAATTTGTCCTCTGCCTCCACCCTGTTCTCCTCTCATCCCTGGGCTCCAACACTGGCAGTTGATGCTCGGAAGTGCTGTATGCACAGTCAACACTTGCTCCTGTGTTACTGGGGTTCAGTAATGTCAGCTGTTCCCCTGCTGTGTGTCCGGCAAGATGTACTGCTGCCTCCAATTTAAAGTTACAAAGTTGCTCATACTAGGCCTCAGCCTACACCCTGACTGACCCAGGACTCCAACACCGCCAGTTGCTGCTCGGAAGTGCCGTATGCACAGTTAACACTTGCTCCTGTGTTACTGGGGTTGAGTAATGTCAGCTGTTTGTTACACCCGGTCCCAGCGCTGCCTCTGCACTCCGTTCTGCTCACTCATTTGTTCCTCGGGCTGTCCCTCTGCGGCGGTCTGTGCGTGGGCTGGGTTCTCCTGTCCCATCTGCTCTCGGCGTCCTGAGTCCTTCTCCACTTCCTGGCACGCTGCTGGCAGGCCTCCAGACAGTCGGCTTAGGACGCGAGGCCGCGCGCCCACCGCCTCTCTTAAAGGGGCAGCGTGCATCTTTTGAAATAGCTAATTAACCAATGGCTGCGCACTCAGTACTATATCTGGTCACTCCACCATTAGGGGAGTGCCGGAGCAACGTGTTCTATCATTGCTACATCTGGTTCTGTGCCTGTTCTGTCTGCGCTGCGTCTGCAGTCTCTGTGCTTCGCTGATACTGTTTGTCTCCTCAGATCATTGCTAACCCATATCTGGCTAATCTGGACAATCTCGGCTATTACTGGCGCAAGTGTCATCCCGTTCCGCCATCAGCCATCCGTACCCGTGGACCGTGACAAGGTCACTCAAGCCAGCCTTCTACCATCCGTTCTGGACCAGGACCTTACCCTTCTCCGTCAAGAACTTTCCACGGACTCAGTAAATACTTGTTACCCTTTTGGTCCCTCTGGGACAGCTGCCGCGTGTCCGGGGTCTAACTGGAGGTAGCACCTGTGTCCTCCGGGTATTCCATTCTGGTCCTGTTCGAGGGGCCTTACTACGGGTACCCGGGGCTCACTAGTTACGCCCCCTTCGGAGCCCCCCGGACCGCGGTCTCGAGGTTCCACATTAAAAAATAAAAACTAATGTGAACTTCACCACCTCTGCCTCCGCTTCCATTCGTTACAGATTGCTCCGGCCATGGAACCCGCTGAATCCCAGAGACCTCCGACCACGGATCTGTGCCAGGAGGTGGCCCGTTTGGGAGTTCAACAGGATAAGATCACGACTTATCTACGCAGCTTGTCTACCCGCATGGATTCCCCTTGGATCCTCGTCTGCACCTGACTCTTCTATCAATAATCAGGTACCAGTTCCCATGGCAAATCAAGGTCCCCGTCTGGCGGCCCTACCCATTTCCAGGGTGATCCTACTCAGGGTTTCCTCAATCAGTGCACTCTACACTTCGAAATCTTGGGGCATATGTTTGCTTCTGACCGAGCCAAGGTGGGCTTTATCATGTCACACCTGGGAGGAGAAGCCCTCGCCTGGCTAAACCCGCTATGGGAGAGAGGGGATCCGGTGGTTAACGATCTTCAATCTTTCCTAGAGGCTTTTCACAGGACTTTCGATGAACCTGGTCATACCACTTCGACTGCATCAGCTCTGCTCCGCCTGCGCCAAGGTACTCTCACGGTAGCTCAGTATGCTGTTAAATTCCGCACCTTCTCGTCTGAATTGTCGTGGAACAATGAGGCCCTGGTTGCTAACTTCTGGGAAGGCCTATCCGGAAGAATCAAGGATGAGCTGGCGGGACGGGACAGACCTACTCTCTTGGAAGAGCTAATATCCTTGGCAACCCGAATTGACCTGCGTTTTCAGGAGCGCTCCATGGAGATCAAGCGGGACAAAAGGTCCTATCACCTGGACTCTAGTTTGTACAAAACAGGTACTTCACCCTCCGCCTCCAGGCCATGGAGGTGGACCATGTAAGTTTGGCCACCCGCCGCCGGGAGGCACGTCGCAAGGAGGGAAGTTGTTACTACTGCGGTAGTTCTGAACATTTGATTCATTTCTGTCCTAAAAAGTCTGGAAACTCCAGTGCCTAGGTCCGGTAGGAAGGGCCAACCTAGGTAAAGAGCAGTCCTCTCCCTCTTTACACATCTCTGTCACCGTGTCCTATGGAGCAATAAAATTCTCCGAACACTGTCTACTGGATTCTGGAGCTGCAGGGAACTTCATCCAGCAGGCGGTTGTGGATCATTACCGCTTACCAGACCAGCGTCTTCCTGATCCGTTACAGGTGTCCGCCGTGGATGGCAAACCGCTGACCGAGCCCGTCCAGTTTCAAACCGAGTTGGTGGAACTCCGGGTAGGTCTAATGTATACTGAACAAATGCGATTTTATGTATATCCTGGTTTATCCCATCCCATGCTTTTAGGTTTACCTTGGCTCCAGATGCATGAACCAGTCCTTAATTGGAAAACTGGAGAAGTTCTGCGTTGGGGAGATACCTGCATGAATCGTTGCTTAACCCGGATTCAACCTGTTTCGCCTCCAGTCCAGCCTGATACCCTGCCAGGGTTACCTTCCGCCTATTGGTCCTTCTCTGACGTCTTTGGAAAAAAAGAGGCTGAGAGACTACTTCCACACAGGTCGTATGACTGTCAGATAGAGATTCTTCCAGGAGCATCACCCCTCGCGGGAGAGTTTATCCTCTTTCACAGGCAGAGACTCAGGCCATGTCGGACTACATTCAAGAGAATTTGGCTAGAGGATTTATCCGAAAGTCATCGTCACCGGCAGGAGCTGGATTCTTCTTTGTAAAGAAAAAGGACGGATCCTTGCGGCCCTGCATTGACTATCGGGGTCTAAATCAAATCACGGTAAAAAACAGGTATCCATTGCCTCTTATTTCAGAGCTGTTTGATCGTCTCCGAGGGGCCAAGATCTTCACCAAATTGGACCTCAGAGGGGCCTACCACCTGATCCGAATCAGAGAGGGAGACGAATGGAAAACAGCCTTCAACACCCGTGATGGCCACTATGAATACCTGGTAATGCCATTCGGCCTAAGCAATGCACCTGCGGTTTTTCAGGAATTTGTTAATGACATTTTCAGGGACTTGCTCTATACTTGTGTCGTGGTTTACCTGGACGATATTTTGATTTTTTCTGCTGACTTGACGTCACACCGGAGGCAAGTACGCCTGGTCTTACAAAGACTGAGAGAGAACAGGCTCTATGCCAAATATGAGAAATGCCTCTTTGAGCAGTCCTCTTTGCCTTTCCTTGGGTACATTGTATCTTCCACAGGATTAAAGATGGATCCGGAGAAGTTGTCTGCAGTTCTCAACTGGCCTCGTCCGTCTGGGCTAAAAGCCATACAAAGGTTCCTCGGATTCGCCAATTACTACCGGCAATTCATTCCACACTTTTCCACCCGAGTGGCTCCAATCACAGGCCTTAACCCGGAAAGGTGTAAACTCTAAGGAATGGTCCTCCGAGGCAGAAGAGGCCTTTGTTTCTCTCAAAAAAGCCTTCGCTTCCGCACCCGTTCTCCATCTTCCTAATTCTAGTGAGCAATTTTTTCTTCAAGTTGACGCTTCTTCCATAGGTGCAGGAGCAGTCCTGACCCAGAAGTCGTCTACCGGGCGGAATGATCTCGTGTGTTTTTTTTTCCAAGGTTTTTTCTCCTGCAAAAGGAACTACTCTGTCGGTGATCGCGAACTGTTGGCCATCAAATTGGCTCTGGAAGAATGGAGACATCTTCTTGAAGGAGCTCATCACCCGGTAATCATATTCACCGATCATAAAAACCTTGCCTATCTCCAATCTGCTTTAAGACTGAATCCCCGTCAGGCCCGTTGGGCATTATTTTTTGCCCGTTTCAATTTTGTACTTCATTTCCGTCCACTGACAAGAATATCAAGGCAGACGCACTCTCTAGGGCTTTCTTGCCTCCTGAACTGGAGGAGGAACCTCAGCACATTATTGAACCTTCTAGGTTAGTCTCTGTTGCCTCCACTGATCTGGCCCGGTGTAATGTATGTAGTACAGTTCATATAGCGTCTTGTGCTTGGGTGCGATGAACATACATGAGACACAGGTTTGATATAGAAAAGTCCTGTATTACTTCATACAAGTTGGCAGAAATAGTCACACAGTTTGCAGACACAGAAACAGGAGACACAGCAGGCCAGAGTAATCCAAGCTCAGCAATCACTCTCCAATACAGATTCAGGATCTTCTTCTCTGTTACCGTAAGTCCATGCAAACGTGGGTCTTTCAAAGAGCAGGGTTCAGAGTCCACAAGTGCTTCAGAGTTCCTCAGTAGGAATAGCTGGAGTACAAGGTCCAAGGCTTACAGGAGTCAAGTCACAGGTTCACTGCAGGCTAGATTCTGAAGCACTGATTGCTCAGCTGTGGCTGCTTAAGAAGCAAAGGAGAGAATCAGGGCGGGAACATGCAAGCTGGAAACTCCATTTTGACTGAGGGCAAGATAGCTGCAGCAAGACAGAAAGTAAAATGGCTGACGAACAAACTGAGTTTCAGGAATATATACATAGAACCTTACATTACTCCCCCCTTAAGGACAACCTCCGGATGACCTCAGACCAGGCTTGTGTGGGTACCTCTGATGAAACTGACGGAGCAAGCGAGGAGCATTAACGTTATTGACCGGTTCCCATGAGTTGTCCTCCACTGGGTAGCCCTGCCATTTAATCAGATATTGTAACTGATTTCTATACAACCTGGAATCTAAAATCCTTTCCACCACAAATTCTTCCTGACCATCGACTAGCACTGGGTCAGGGCAAGGAGAGGAACGTCCAGGAAACGTATTGGGTGTCGCAGCCTTTAGTAGGGATACATAAAAGACAGGGTGGATTCTCATAGTTCTGGGCAGTTGAAGACGACAAGCAACGGCACTTATAATTTTACTGATTTTATAGGGTCCAATGTACTTATGTCCCAACTTA